>APFE030153695.1:14379-44687 GCA_000404065.3 Pinus taeda
TGGTTGTATTCTTCTTTGATTATTATTAATAAATGACTATTGGTTATGGTTCCACTCTTGTTGTTATTTGTGATGATGATGAGTTATATCCTTTCTGACTGATATATAGTTGCATATGTTGGATTTTATGCTTGTGTTTGTGTCATTTCGTGTATGTGCAGGTGTCCATTCACGGAGATCGTGGGGATTGTGATCTGCCTAAGCAAAGGAACGGGAGCACCACCTCTTCTACAAGCACTAGCATTGGAATCCAGGTAGGCCTTCATCACTGGACTTTTAATTTGCAATTAGGAACTTGTGTTGTAGCATTTTATGATTGTTGCTAGACCCGTTCTGGGCTAGTAGGGATCGCCTCTATTCGCAAAGGGGATTTACCTCCTCAACAGTAACCTACTGGAGGATTCAAAATAGATATCTTGGGAACTTTGACAACACAATTAGACATTATGCAAGGCAAGCAGAAGTAGGCCAAGGCAAAACAGAACCTGGTGATCTTTTGCCCTTAATGCAAGAAGAAGCATAGTCATAAAGAATGCCCACTGGATATGGTACAAGCCTATGCTATATGCACTAAATATCATGCCGCAGAAAACTACCCATCGCTCCCAGGGTTAAAAGCAGTCTTCAAGGAGGCAGAGGAAGAAACAGAACCAGTCTACCTATTAAATCAGCATCACCAATGGCAAGCACGACAAATAGGTATGCCTACCAACCTGTCCTCATTGTTTATGTCCTCGCAATATAATTCTCAATAATATGCAGGAGTTACGTGGCAGAACTAGCCACCTTTTCCTAATTGGTCACCACAAGCATTATCTATGCCACCTTGGTCTCATCAGTCAAATCAAAACAATAGTTGGCCAAATTCCTCTTTATTTTCACCATTCTGGCAGAACAATACATATCCGTCCCAATGGCCACCCTCCACTTCACAAAAATGGAACTAGCAGGCAAGCTGGAAAAGACCTACAAACCAACCAGCAGGAACAACCCCCTTGCCTCAACCTACACTACAAGCACCTTACACATTGTAGCAGAACCCTCAACCCAATCTATGACCACAGCTCCCAGCCCAGCCCAACCCGAATCCCATCAATAAACCAGTCCAATCTGTACAAATTATTGAGGGGCCAGAGCCACAAACTGACTTGAGGGAGTGTAATGAACCCAAATTAAAGTCTGGATGGATAAGTGAGACAGAGGGGGATAAAAATATACCATTAGAAGAACTGTCACCTGTAGAACAAACACCCTAAATGGAGAATACAGTTAAACAAAAGAGCCACGATTAAACTATTACCTCTTCTCCACCATTCCCAGAGAGATTGATTATACCCCACCTAATAGAATATCTTGATTTCAATATTCTGGGAGAATTAAAAAATCTTTGTGTAAAAATACCCCTCTTCCAGGCTATTCAGGGCATTCCAATTTATACAAAAACTATTAAGTAATTGTGTACTAAAAAGCCTAAGAGGAAAATAAAAACAACCCCAACTATCCACATAGTCGAAACTTTGTCCGATTTATTATTAGGTAGAGAAACACCGTGAAATATGAGGACCTAGGAAACCCTATAGTCACAGTACAAATAAATGGATGTTCCTTTCCCAATGCATTAATTGATCTAGAAGCAAACATTAATATTCTCACAACAACTTATCAAAAACTTGGTATCACAACCTTAGATCCAACTACGACCTTGCTGGAACTTGCTGACTGATTGATTGTCAAACCAGAAGGAACATTACAGGATGTAATGGTGTCTGTAGATTCTTTGGAATACCCAACATATTTCTTGATTATTAATCCTAGAAACTGGCTAGATGGACATCCCTAATTCTAGGAAGACATTGGCTAGCGACCGCAAATGCTTACATAAGTTGTAGAATAGGCAGTATGACTATAGAAAGAGGAAGTAATGTGAAGAATCTAACTTTATATCCTCCAGCTTAGCCAACCCTAACAATAATAAAAACTCAGAAACAACCTATATCATATTTAATTGAACACATTCAATCACCGCTAACTGTAGAAGGTGCTCTTGAATTTAAGAATCAAACAGGACATTATTAACACTTAAATTAACCACCCAAATGTTGTATCTAATCTAAAATGTCACATGATTGAAGAAGCCCTGGATAACGAAATTGAAGAAGATCCCTTAAAAGATATTAATGACCAAACAATACCAACAACAACTGTTTATAATAACAAACCCATTGAAATTGAGCTAGGGAAAGTATTAAACTTTAATAAAACCCTGACAGATGACCAGTAGAAGAGGCTTGTTCAACTCCTTAGAAAATATAAAGAGGTTTTCTCTTGGGAGTACCCAAATATGAAAGGGATTGATCCCCAATTATGAATGCACTACGTCTATACTGAGAAAGATGTGAGACCCATTCGACAACCTCAACGAAGGTTAAACCCTCACCTTAAAGATGTTGTTAAAGATGAACTATAAAAATTTTTAGATGTAAATTTCATCTATCCCATGTCTGATAGCAGATGGGTTTCTCCATTAGTGGTGGTTCCTAAAAAGAATGGGAAGTGGTGTATATGTGTCGATTATAGAGAGCTTAATAAAGCAACCCAAAAAGATCAGTTTCCCCTTCCATTCATTGGCCAGGTTTTAGACACATTGATAGGTCAAAAAATCTTCTCTTTCTTAGATGCCTTCAGCAGATACAACCAATCCAAATTGCCCCTGATGACCAGGATAAGACTACCTTCACCTGCTCCTGGGGGATGTTTTCTTACAAGGTATTACCTTTCGGATTGTGCAATGCACCTGCTGCATTCCAGAGAGCCATACTCAAAAAATTTTCAAACTTGATAAACGAAGGACTGGAGGTATACATGGATGATTTTACGCCCTATGGGGATGACTTCAAGTCGGCATTATAGACACTGGAGAAACTCCTGCAAAGATGCATTGCTACTAGGCTCTACTTAAGCCATGAGAAATTCCACATGATGATGACTGAGGGCCTCATCTTGGGTCACTACATCTCAGCAGCTGGAATTCAGGTAGATCTAGTAAAAATTCAAATAATCCTCTTAATACCTACCCTTGCACAAAAACTGAGGTACGTAGTCTTTTGGAATTTTCTAGATATTATAGAATATTTATAAAGAATTTCTCCCAAATTGATGGACCATTATATGCTTTAATAGGAAATATCGATTTTTTATGGACTTACAAATGTGACATTTCCTTTGAAGATTTAAAATGGTTAGTATCAACAGCTCTAGTATCACGGGGTCTGAACTGGGATTTACCATTTTAGATTTCATCTGATGCATCAGATACGACCATTGGAGCAATTCTCGGCTAGGAGGAAGATAAGAAACCTTATGCGATATACCACATCAGCAAAAATTTAACTCCTGCTGAGTTGAATTACACCATGACTGAGAAATAATTTCTAGCTATAATCTATGCTATTAACAAATTCAGACACTATATAACAGGATACCCTGTGGTTTTGTATACTGATAAATCTGCTATTAAATATTTATCTAATAAACCTGTTACGAATGGAAGAGTGACACGATGGTTAATCCTTTTGCAGGAATTCAACATAACAATGAAGGATCGACTAGGAAAGGAATATCTAGTGGTAGACTTCCTCTGAAGTGTGCCAAATATAGATGACTTGGCAGCAATAGAACACCAGTTCCCTAATGAGCACCTATTTGCTGTAACCATGAAAACACCACGGTACACGGATGTCGCGAAATACCAAGTAGTGGGAAAATTACCCAAGCACCTGAAGCCTAGCAAAAGAAAACTAACAGTACAATGCAGCACTCGGTTCTCCTGGATCGGAGGATACCTCTTTTACACAATAGACAATATGCATATTTGAGGGTGTGTCAGGGAAGAAAAAATATTCGACATCCTAAAAGCTTGCCACGATGGACCTTGCGGTGGAAATCTTGTAGACCACAGGACGAGGCATAAAGTCTTACAGATGGGCTATTATTGGCCCACCATTTTTAAGGACGCCAAGAAGTTTGTCCAGGCATGCGATAGCTGCCAAAGAATGGGTTTCCCTCGCCAGTCTGATGAGATGCCCCTGCATCCACAGTTAGTCATTGAACCTTTTGAACACTAGGTGTTAGATTTAATTGGCCCAATAAACTCATCATCTAATCAAAAGACATATACACTGGTTGCAACAGAATATGTGACTAAATGGGTGGAGGCAGAAGCATTACCAAGGGCAATGGAGGACTCAGTAATCCACTTTCTTTTCCAAATTTTCGTGCGGTATGGCTTTCCTAGAGAAACAATCACGGATGGAGGGCCACAATTTGTAAGCCATAAGATTGCTGCTACATTAAAAAATCATCATATTATGCATAGAATCACATCTCCATACTGTTAGGATATTCCGACAAATAGGAAATAGTTAAGTATAACTTGGCCTAGTGTAGAGTTAGGTAAAGTGTGTTTCTTTACTATGTACTTTTGTAACTTACAATCCGACGGTCACGATATGTAGTGATTCGACGGTTCATTCTCTCCTCAATATTACCGCCACTTGATCCGTGGCTTGACACCTGATTGGTCCATGAATTCTATTTAAAGCGCATGGAGGGTCATTTGTAGGTTCATCATGCATGAGAGAAGCTTATGTAAAATTTTCATTCTTTTATTAATAAATTGCCTGTAGTAGCCACGTTGGCGCAGGCCGTGGACTGTTTCCCTCTCTGAGGGTTTTAACCACGTCAAAATACTGGTGTATTGATCTGTGATCTGTTTGTGAGCGGTGTCCTTCTGGTGTTCTGTCTAAGGAACTTACCCTGTATATTCCTACAGTAACCACCTTTACATTACAAAAATTAATAGTTCTTGGATGATACAAATGACAAAACCTCATTTCTATATATAGGAGTCTAAGGAGTCACAATATAGTCAAAGCCGACATAACAATAATATGTACGGACACAATAATAACAGTAGTGAGCTTTTAATGGGCACAATAATAACAATATGGAGACAACATGGGCACAACAATGACAATAAGGGGTTGCAATGACAATAATAATAAGGGAATACATTAGTATTATAGGGACCTAACATTCAAGGACAAGTGGACAAGGTAAGTGCGCAGCCCATCCAAGGACCCCACACGAGCGCGACAGAAGGTACCGGGAGAGAAAGGCAGGTGTCAATTGCCTCAGGAAATTAAAAGGGTAGGTTGGTAGGTAATCAAGGAGGAAAGGTGGTGAAGGTCGTCAGTGCATGCATGCAAGGTTGGAGGAGAAAACATGCAGTAGGCGACGAGACTGGACGCCGGGGGGAGAATCTTTCCTATGGGAGAAGATATTGTCACCTCCACCTGGAAAACACCTTCAACGCCTTAGAAGGAGACTGGTATGTAATTCAGGCCTACCTTGGTCTTGATATGGAGCCATGCTGCATGAATGGAGGTTTGTCTGGCATCGAATAGTGGTGGTTTCGAATGTTTCAAAAGAAATTTGGCTCAGTCCTCTGTTGTTGATACCTGGTTTTTTACTTTATGCAATGTATGGTAGCCTGTTGGGGAATACAGGGATCCATGGAGGGTTAGGAGTGACTTTTGACTCCTCGGTAGTGAAATTTGCAACATCCATCGTTGAAACACAAACACTGGGATGTAGAAGGGTCGAGGCTCCCCTGAGGTCATCTAGCAATCTCCAGAGCCAACAAGGGACGAGAGGGGGGTATGGGATTTGCAATGCATAATTGTCCGTCCAGTTTGGCTTAATCTGGTTCTTGGGATACCTCCAGACCCAGGGGGTTAGGAAAGGGGTGTTGGGGCACCAAAATTTCAAAAAGCTTGACCAACCGCCATAGCTTGGCTCCCGGTTAATCCAAAGGAGAAGAGGGGAAATAATTGGGATTTGGGGGACTTGAACCCCGATGCGGCTGGTAATTCTACCATTGTGAGTGTAATCCGATGGAATTGGCGATATGGGTGGGTAGAGGACCGTAAGGCTGACTCGGGGGAGGAGTTCTGGGTTTGTTCTTCACCATTCTCTCAGCCAATCCAATTCAAGTCGGACTTTAGGGTAGCTTTAATAACCAGAGGGGTAGGAGGGAGGAACTGGGGGCTCCAGACCTCGGTGGGATTGCAATTTCAGTTAGAACAGAGTCAAACTCCTGCATTTCTTTTCTTGAATTCCCCAAACCCTGCTTGTCCGTCAACTTGGGTATCATTGGGCATAAGCTTAGAACCCAGTGGGTCGATTGCTCCAAGGGGGGAATTAAGTGCTCGAGGGAAGAGTATCACTTATTGTTGTGCACAGTGAGGATGAAGAAAAAACGGGAAGGGATTGGGGGGAATTTGGGTCATCTTCCTCAAATCCGAATTCGTGATTCTGTAATGGTGCTTCACATGGAATGGCTGAAGACTGATATTGAAATATGGTCTGGTTATAATGTTTGTACTTATGCTATTCTTACAGGTTTATTTAATTTTCCTCCCCTTCTGACTCTGACGCTCCTACACCGGAGCATGAAAGAACTAGAGAGGGGCGGTGGCTAGAAGAAATTCAGAGGGAAAGAAAAATGGTGAAGACGGAAGCAAAGCCAGGAAAAAAAGGGGGTCGCTGTGCTTGAAAATAGACAGAAAATAAAAAGAAATTGCTGGTGGCTTCGACCAGCAAGACCTAGCAAAAGAGGGGCAAGAAAACTGGAGAGGAAAACATGTTGAACCTCATGCATGCATACCATGGAGGAACTCTAGCACAGTTTAAAGCCATAATTTCAACATGGGAGGCAGAGCTAAATGCCAAGGTAGCCACTGAACTGCTTCCAACGGAGAAATGGGATCCCCTGCTCATAGACCAGGTACACACCCGAGGCCGGCAAATGTTGTTTAGACAGACAGTGCAACTTTACTGGGTAATGAAGAACCTGCTGGCTAGGGCCATCACAACAAACAAGGACCTGGAAGAACCACTGCAAACACGACAAGAGGGGCCAAGCTTAAGGGAGATTCAAAGGGAGATTCAGGCTGTGCAGGTGCAACAATATCATCAAAATGTTCGTTTTGGTCGAATGGAGAAACAAATTCAAAGCTTGTTGCAGAATAAAGTACCTGGGTCGAGTCCTAAGGACTCGAATCCTATTGAATCATCAGATAACTGAAGTAGAGTAGCAAAAAGCAATGTTTTTCGTTTTATGATGATCTGGTCGGATGGCATTGACTTTGATAGTAAAATGATTAAACATATAGTAGATACAATAGCATATTTAGCATGGATGGATATTCTCAAACTATTTAAATTTTGGACGACATATGATGCTGATTGGTGGCCAACAAACTTCGTTTCCCTTGGGTAGGTTGAGGCCACCAGACATATTTTTTGTTATCTGCTTATATATGATTAATAGAAAAATGAAGTACTGCTAAGCTTACACAACAACAAAAAAAGTCACAACTAAAAAGGTGAATAGAATCATTTGTACATGTTTGAAAACGTAAATGTAGTTTTTCTCCAATATTATCAAGAGCACGTGTTTCCTCCTAAGAGGTCACAAATTCAAAATGAGAGGGGTAGAGTATCTATGTATTTGTAAACTTAACAGTCAAATAATTGCCTGGAGGTGGGTCCCTTGTCCCACAAACAATAGGGTCTCATACACCAATTTGGTGTCTGGCTTCGCTGTGACCTTAGTATTGGATAATAATAATAATAATAATATTAAAAAAGTCACAAATAAAAATTTGAATAGAATCATTTCTACATGCTTGAAAATGTAAATGTAATTCTTCTCCAAGTAAAATGTTATATCTATCTACTTGAAATTTACAAATATTTAAAATTCTATTATTAATGTTACAAATATTTTAAACGATGTTGTTTTTGTGATAGAAATTTACAACTTTTTAAAATTATATCATCTTATTGTTCCAAAGATTCTAAAAGGTGTTGAACACATATTTATAATTTTTACCAAATTGATCGTTTGATTCCACACATTTTAAAAGGTGTTAAACATATATTTACATTTTTTATTAAATCAATCGTTCGATTCCATATATAAACAAATGGATGATTTCAAATGTTTAGCTATTCCTAGTTCTAAGACATCTGTATTAGAATGAATGATAAAAGCGAATTTTCCATTATGTACTTAAAAAAAAAACCAATTGTTATATTAAAAAAAGAGAAAAACAAAGACAATTTTTTGAATTGTCATCTTGAAAGTTGAAAGTTGGGAAGGTAGGCATTTACAAGTAAATGCTTCTCCATTCATTAAAATGGCTCTCATGGCCATGCATGCCTTCTCACTTTCCATAAAGTTGGTAGACTGCAAGTCACTTCTCTTTGTAGTCTCTATTAATGGCTAAAGCCTTACCCCTCTTCATATTCGTTAATCTTAACCTATTATTTCACATTATTCTTTATTTATTTATTTATTTATTTTAATATCAAAATAAGGGAGAAATGTTTAATGTTGTGCATGGACTAGTAGTTGTTATAGTACTGATCCCCTAAGTTACCAAAATTTGAAAAATATGCAACCAATATTTAAACAAAATTATATAACACTAAGTGCAAATATCCTTTAATTATGTCCAAAATTTCCCAAAATATTGAATCAATTGGGTCCACAATTGTCTATAAATAGACTTTTTAAATATCAATAGTACAAAACATCTTGTCCCAACTAGAAAACAAATAAAACCATAAAAGTATTCTCATTGAATTAAACTAAAGCTATGTATCTCAAATGCACATTCATACCTGCACATCATAAAAGTTGATGTGTTAGCTATAATTGTTGTGTTATTAAACAATTCAGCCCACTGTGTTCAATAAATGACACACAACCATTTAAATTCAACAAATGATACCCAAACCATTAAATTTCTCATTAAAATGATCAAAGCACATGATCAACCATCACAAATTCTCAACCATTGGATCACATCTAAATCACACATTCAAAATTGAGAGATTGCAATCCATGTCAATCTTTGCCACCAATTAAATTCAAGTGCAAAAAATAAAAGATAAAAAGTTCAACCCTTGCTGAAATTGCATTTTTAACATTCAAACTCTTCACTAGCCTTAGAAACATATCATCACATAACATTTCAAAGTATATTAAGTTTAGTTATTTCATTTTTTGCATAGTTTAATTACAATTTTGTTTTCATTTCCCTATCACAGAACATTTCACAGTATTAGTAGGTTATTTATTTTAGTTTTTGCTTAGTTTAATTAATTTGTGAAAATCTTTGCCAATAAACTCAGTTGCTATATTAGCGGGTTTGTAGACCCATTTAGAATGAACCAAGCTTTTTCCATTTGGAAGAGGAATGAATCCATGTGTAATTCTTCATTGAGGAAGAATACTCTTCTTTCATGGAAATATTCTATTCATGTATGGGAGAGCTATTCTGAAAAATGTGAAATGGCATGACTTAAAAGGGAGCAATAGTGGTTTGTGACCGAATATGGTGAGTAATGGAGGAAAAATAGTTAAAATTAGTTGGGTTATAGCCATACATGTGAGGCCTCTTTACTTACAAAATACCCTCCTCAAAGGGTGTTCATTTTTTGTTGGCTTTAAGGCTAATTTCCATCTTCTTAATCATCTTATGATTCTACTCAACCAAAATTGTCATCAGCGTCTCCATTTTCATCAACATGACAAATTGGTGTTGGAGTTTTCATCAAAATGGACAATCTTTTGAAAAAATTATCTTTTGAAATAAAATCAAACATATATCCTTCATATCTTCATATGCCTTAACACGTTGCCCTCGATCAAGGCAACTCTTAGGTCCCTATACACTGGTGTAACTCCTTATTGTTGTTAGTGCAACTCCCTTACTGTATTATTGTGCTCATATAGTCTCCATGTTGTTATTATTATGCCCCATAGAAGCCCACTATTGTTATTGTTGTGCTCTTACAATATTATTGTTATGTAAGCTCTGATTGTATTAGGACCCCTTAGACTCCTATATATAGAAAAGAGGTATTATCATTTGTATCACCCAAGAATTGTTCATTTGTATAATGTAAAGAAGGTTTCCCCCTCGAAGACACTGATTTTCAAGTCATTGATCTATATTTTCTATCATTTTGTGAGCTGGTTTCATAACATTTGGTATCAGAGGTTTGGATTCTAGGGTTTTTCTGGTCCAAACAAGACACCGTGGAATTTTCGCTATAACTTTTTCTCTACGAAGTTTCAGAAGCTAAAACAAAAACCCATTTGATCTGAAATCGTTCTAAACCTCAGGTCCAAATTTTAGATCTTGTCTCGCTATATTTTTGAAGATCTGATTTGAGGAAGTTAGGGCTTTTGCAAGCTTCAGAATTCCATCACAAACAGGTCATCGTGACATTTTTGCTATAATTTTTTTCTACGAAGGTTCAAAACTCTGAAATTAAAATCCATTTGAGCCGAAATCTTAATAAAACTCGGGCCCGAATTTTAGATCTTGTTTCGCTATATTTTCGGAGGTATGGTCCAAGACATTTAGGGTTTTTTCAAGCTCTCAAATTACATCCCAAACATGTGACCTGGGGAATATCGTCACAACTTTTTCTCTTAGCATCAGATTAAAATTTTGTAAAAATTTACAAAAAGAGAACGACTTGTAGTTTTTTGTATATCGGTTTCAGGTCCTAAGGTCGAAACAATGACATGTGGCACTTCATACAAGTTCACTCTAATGAACTAGTTTATAATCAGGGCATCGTGGGAAATTTGGCATAATGCTTCCTTGGAGAATCCAATCTTGATCAGACTTGTGGGGTTGGAAAGAGGAGTTAGAGGGCTACTACAGGACGCAATTTAAAACCTTGGAGATCTAAAACTACAGAGATACAATAGATTCAATATTGAGCTCCTACAAAGAGAAAAAAAGTGTGTAATTGTTGTTGTTGTTATTTTTTTTTTGCATAAGTTTGGTTGAAAAATTAGTTTGAAGGAATTCAAAGGGCATAGTGAAGCATTATTATCATTAATTGATTCCTCGAATAAATAAAATGGAAACACCTAATAAGAAACCTGAAAGCTCTATCATGACTCATGAAGAACATTGGAAAAAATGCAACATGATATATTAAAATTATGAGACCAAGTGTAACAAAATTCACTCTCACAAAAAGTAACAGAAACTAAGATGGATGTTTTAAAGAAAGGCATGGAAGATAAGATGAATGGTTTAAAGAAATGCATGAAAGCTAAGATGAATGACGTGGAAGCTAAGATGGATGGTATAGAAGAAAAACTTAAAGACAACATGAAAGATTTGAAGGCAAATTTGCAAAGTTGCTACAAAAAATGCTTACTAATAGCGAAAGGGTAGTAAAGGAAACTCATGATGAGAACAAAAGAAATGTTAATCATGATTTCATAGACTCTAACTTTGGATTGAAGAACCACCATGTTCCAAATATTGATATGAGGAAGTTTGATGGAAAGGATCCCATAACATGGATACTACAGATAGAGCAATATTTTGACTTCCATAATGTGCAAAACACACAAAAGGTACGCATTGCAACTTTATATTTGGAACCAAATCAGTTTGTATGGTATCGATGGATTTTCTCTCGTAAACAAATTGTAATTTGGACAATTTTTACAGAAGAAATGACAACACATTATGAGGATACAAAAAGCAACACATTTTTTAGCCAAGTGATAAATCTCAAACAAAAGGGTTCAATGATGGAGCACATTGAGGACTTCCAAAAATTGAATATAAGGGTAAAAGATATTACAGATGAGCATATGATTGATGTGTTCATAGAGACTTTAAAGGATAACATCCAACATGAGGTATGTCTTTGGGAACCTGATTCATTGGAGAAGGTATTCAGGTTGGCAAGAAAAATGGAAAGCAAAATTATGACAACAAGGAAGCCTACAACTCACAACTATAAAAATGGAAGTGTTGTTACTCCTAGCCTTTCACCACCTACAAGGTTGACACCACAACAATTGGAGGGAAAAAGAGCAAAAGGACTTTGTTACAATTGTAATAAAAAATACACTAAAGATCTTTTTTCCACCAGAAAAATCATAATCTTTCATTAATATGGTGAAAAATTACATGTAGTATATGTTATTCAGCATATGCAGTTTGTGTCCCATATCTCTATAATATCTACAAACCATTCATGTATATGTCTATGTCAATATCAAAAAATCATCACGCAGGATGATCTGTGTCAAAAATAAAAAAAATCACCACACAGGATGATGTTGTAATAGAGTTCTATATAAACATATGTACACCTCGCATGGTGTAGTCCATAAATAAAACTATAATATCTACATCAACATTATATAATCAATAATCCTTCAAAAAATTAGTGACCATCCACCTGATGGTAAATATGATCTGTATAAGGCGTGTGCTAATACTGATACTGTGAGGATCCCCTTTGTTCTTGGATTATCCACTGTCCTCTTGGCAGGTGCATGGCTTCCTTGGATAATTTGTCGGCATTGTGATTATGCTCCCTGTAGATATGACGAATAAGTATGGAGTCAAATTGTGCTTTGAGATGAAATGCTTCATCCAGCAACATAATGAGTGTGTGAGCGTGACATCTAGTATTCTGATTGATCCAATTTATAATAATATTTGAGTCACCATATATCTGTATCTTTCTGCAATCATGATTTAAAGCAAAATGCATAAGATGGCGAAGAGATATGAGTTCTGCATAGTTGTTCGTTCCTACTCCTAGGCCCATCTTGACTTTGAAATAATGTTGATCTGATATATATAGAATGAAACCACCTCCACAACCGTGTTGTTGGGCAACTCCATCGAAAAATGCCCATGGAGTGAATTGGTCTATTGGATCAGGTGCTATCGGTTTGTGGGTACGAGGGGGAGTATATTCAGGCAATTCATGTTGAGTATGGAGCATGATTGTTTAGAGGTCTTTGTTTAAGCCAGATGTATACCCCAGGAAGTTTGTACACCCCTCCACGTGGGGGGGGGGGGGGGTGGGGGGGTGGACTTGTCCCCCCCCCCCCCGCGGAGGTTTGGGGGGGCCGATCCCCCTCGACTGGGGAGTCCAGCGGCCAGGGGGAAGCGCCCCCAAAGCTAAAAACAGATGTAAAATTGCCTTGTAAAAGTACAGTAATTTCTAGTCAATATGGGTTGTTCATTAGGCGGATGATCTGATGGTAGAACTTATGTTTTAGTTTAGGGTTTTTTCCCTAGAAGGCAACCCCTCTCTTTGTATGAGGGCATTGTATTTGAGGCTGTGTAATAGATGTGTATTCTCTGAGCGAGAAGCAAAGAGGTGAGACTGTGAGAGAAAATAGAGGATATTACAGCGTATCTACTGTAGGTGGTGTCTCTTCATTTTGCTAGATAATAGAAAGGAAGGACTGGCTGTTCGGGGTGGACATAGCCCAAACTGGGTGAACCATGTATATCTGTGTCTCTCTTGTTTTATGCGTTTTCTGTGTTTATATTTCTGCAATATTTTATGCGTTCCATTGCTCCATAATATATAATTTTCTAACCATTGGTATCAGAGCCGAAGTTCTATTTGGCTGATAAACTCGCAGGAAAGAAGGGTTCCTCGTTCAAGTGGGAGCAATGGCAGAAGATGGAAAGTTTAGGGTCGAGAAATTTAATGGCCAAAACTTCTCACTGTGGAAGATGCAGATGGAAGATTATCTGTATCAGAAATATCTATACCTACCATTGGGCGGAAAAACAAAGATGCCGATAGGTATGAACCTTCTCGATAGAAAGGCACTCGGAACAGTACGGTTGTGCCTCGTAGCGTCAGCTGCCTTCAACATTTCGAAAGAAACAACGACAGAGGGTTTGATTAAGGCGTTGGAGAAACTATATGAAAAAACCTCGGCCTCAAACAAGGTATTTCTTATGAAACGATTATTTAATATGAATATTTCGGAAGGTGGATTTGTTGCAGACCATTTAAATGATTTTAATACTGTTACAAGTCAGTTATGTTATGTAGGGGTAAACTTTGATGATGAAGTTAGAGCTCTGTTATTCTTGTGTTCATTACTAGAAAGTTGAAATGGTTTAGTAATGGCCATTAGTAACTCTGTTTCTGGATTTAATACTTTAAAGTTTGATGATGTTGTCAGTGCTATCCTTAGCGAAGAAATGCGACAGAAAAGCTCTGATGAGACATCGGTTAATACTTTGAGTGCAGAGTCTAGGGGAAGAAAAATGGAAAGAGGAAAGAGCTCAGGATATCGCAATAAATCAAGGAAAGGCAAATCCAAGTCCAGATCGGGGACAGTGTGCTAGAAATGTGGAAAGAAATGACACCTAAAGAAAGACTGTAGATCTCAGAAGGTAAAAGAAGGAGATGCACAACAAGAAAACAATCATGAAGCAAATGTGATAGGTGAGGTGTTACAAGATTCTTTGATTCTTTCTTTCGAAAATATTACTGATTCCTGGGTGGTAGATTCAGGGGCCTCATTCCATGCCACACCTGATAAGAAATACTTTCATGACTATGTTCAAGGAGATTTTGGACAAGTTCGTTTTGGGTGATGATAAACCCTGTAAAATTGTTGGAATGGGTAAGGTTCTTGTAAAACAACAGAATGGACCATGGCTACTAAAGGAGGTAAGAACATGTTCCAAGATCTAAATTAAAATCTGATTCAAACAGGCAGTTAGGCGGTGAAGGTTGTGTGAACAACTTCACAGATAAAGCTTGGAAAAGTCACCAAGGAGCCCTGGTAAGAGCAAAGGGAAAAAGGTTGGTACATGTGGTATTTATACAAATGGTATTTCTAACTCTGTTAATGCTTTAACTTCCAAAGACAGATGTTAGGCATTATGGCAATCATAGGTCGGACACAATGAGTGAAAAGGGGAATGAAGATCTTCACTCAAGGAATTTGTTGCCGGTTTGAAGAATGTTGATTTGGACTTCTGTGAGAATTGCATTTATGGAAAACAGAAGAGAGTCAGATTTCTCAGAGTTGGGAAAGAAAAGAAGAATGAAAAATTAGAGCTTGTGCATACAGATGTATGGGGACCTGCTCAGGTATCATCTCTCGTGGCTCTCGTTATTATGTTACTTTTATTGATGATGCAACTAGAAAAACTTGGATTTATTGTATTAAGAATAAATCTGATGTATTTGATACTTTCAAGAAATGGAAAGCTTTGGTTGAGATTGAGACAGGAAAGAAATTGAAGTGTCTCAGATCAGACAATGGAGGTGAATATTGCAGCAAAGAGTTTGATAGGTACTGTTCAGAGCATGGAATTCGCAGATAGAAGACAATTCCAAGAACACCACAAGAAAATGGTGTGTCAAAAAGGATGAATAGAACAATCATGGAGCGTGCAAGGTGCATGAGATTGCATGCAGGACTGCCTTTACAATTTTGGGCAGATGCTGTAGATACTGTTGTTTATCTAATAAACATATTGCTTTCAAGTTCCTTGGATGGTGGTGTTCCAGAGGAAGCATGGACAGGTAAAAAGGTAAACTACTCCTTTTTAAAGCCTTTTGGTTGTGAGGCCTTTTTCCATATTGATAAAGAAAATAGAACAAAGCTTGAGACAAAGTCAAAGAAATGTACCTTTATTGGATATGGTGTTAATGATTTTGGTTATCGCTTATATGATTACGAAAATCACAAATCATTAGGAGCAGAGATGTAATATGCAATGAAAAGGTCTTGTATAAGAATCAGTTGCAGGAAAAGAAACAAGAAAAAGAAAACAAGGAATACACAGTTCTTGATGAAATCACTGAAAAAGTAAAGGTGCCTGAAAATAATAATAATCAACAACTACAACAACAGCAACAAGCACCCCAAACACCTGAAAGTGGTGTTAGAAGATATACCAGGATAAGTAGACCCCCTGAACGATACACTCCATTATATTATTTATTGTTGACTGATTCCGGTGAACTTGAATGTTATGAAGAAGCACTGCAGCTTGAAAGCAAGAAGAAGTGGGAGGTAGCCATGGAAGAAGAGATGGACTCCTTAATACATAACCAGACTTGGGACTTAGTCAGGTTGCCTGTAGGAAATACTATATTGAAGAATAAATGGGTTTACAAGAAGATGGAGGAAAACAAAGGTACAAAGCTAGACTTGTGGTGAAGGGGTTTGCACAAAAGAAAGGTATTGATTTTGTAGAAATATTTTCTCCTGTTGTCAAAATGACTTCAATCAGAACTATTTTAAGTCTAGTAGCAGTTGAAGATTTGCATCTTGAGCAGTTAGATGTAAAGACAACCTTTCTCCATGGGGATTTGGAGGAAGAGATATATATGCAGCAGCCACAAGAATATGAGGTGAAAGGGAATGAGAAAATAGTGTGCAGGTTGAAGAAAAGCTTGTATGGCTTAAAACAGGCTCCAAGGCAGTGGTATCTAAAATTTGACAAGTTTATGTTTGAACAAGGTTATACTAGATGTCACTATGATCACTGTGTTTATCTGAAAAAGCAAAATGATGGCAGCTATAATATATTGTTATTGTATGTAGATGACATGCTTGTTGCAGGGTCTAACATGCAGGAAATAAATGTGCTCAAAAGAAAATTGGCAAATTCATTTGCAATGAAGGATTTGGGAGCTACAAAACAAATCCTTGGTATGAGAATAACTAGAGACAGGAAAAATCGTAAATTAACATTGTCTCAAAATGAGTACATAAAAAAGGTGTTGAAAAGATTTAATATGCACAATGCAAAACCAGTTAGTACACCTTTTGCTAGCCATTTCAAACTTAGTAAGGAAATGTGCCCAAAGACCCAAGAAGACATGGATTATATGTCTAAAGCTCCATATGCATCAGTAGTTGGAAGCTTAATGTATGCAATGGTCTGCACAGGGCTTGATATTGCACATGCAGTGGGAGTTGTAAGCAGGTACATGAACAATCCAGGAAAGGAACATTGGATGACAGTGAAATGGATTCTCAGATATTTGAAAGGTACCACAAATCAGGCATTATGCTTTGGTGGTTCAAACATTTCTCTACAGGGATATGTTGATGCATATATGGTAGGTGACAGAGATAATAGGAGGAGCACTACAGAATATGTATTTACTGTTGGGGGAAAAACTATCAATTGGGTTTCAAAAATCCAAAGTGTTGTTGCACTTTCAACAACAGAAGCAAAGTATGTTGTTGCTATAGAGGCTAGTAAAGAAATGATTTGGTTACAAAGGTTTATGGGTGAATTGGGTAAGGAGCATGATATGGGCACGTTATAAAGTGATAGCCAAAGTGCCAGTCATCTTACAAATAAATCAGCATGTCATTCTAGGACTAAACACATACAGTTCAAGTACCATTTCATACGATCAGTGTTGGAAGATGGAGAGTTGAAGCTGGAAAAGATACACACTAGCCAAAATCCTACAAATATGCTAACAAAAGTTGTAACCAGGGTGAAACTGAGAATATGCTCAGTTTCAATTAGTCTTCAAGGATGACGATGAAGATGAGAAACATCCAGGTCAAAAAGAGGAGTCATTGTCCAGCAAATGAAGCAACGGTGGAGTTGCTACAATCATTCTCCAAGTGGGAGATTGTTGAGTATGGAGCATGATTATTTAGAGCTCTTTGTTTCAGCTGGATCTATACCCCAGGAATTTTGTACACCCCTCCATGTAGGGGAGTGTGGGGACCCGCGGTCCCCCGACGGGGGTTTGGGGGCAGCGCCCCAGAAGTTAAAATAGATGTAAGATTGTCTTGCAAAAGTATAGTAATTTCTAGTCAATTTGGGTTGTTAATTAGGTAAATGATCTGATGGTAGAAATTATGTTTAGTTTAAGGTTTTTTTCCCTAGAAGGCAACCCCTCTCTTTTTATGAGGGCATTGTATTTGAGGTTGTGTAATAGACATGTATTCTGAGCGAGAAACAGAGAGGTGAGACTGTGAGAAAACAAAGGATATTACAACGGATCTGCTATAGGTTGTGTCTCTTCATTTTGCTGGATAATAGGAAGGAAGGACTGGCTGTTCGGGGTAGACGTAGCCCAAACTGGGTGAACCACATATATCTGTGTCTCTCTTGTTCTATTTGTTTTCTATGTTTATATTCTGCAATATTTTATGTGTTCCATTGCTCCGTAATATATAATTTTCTAACAGCAGGCACATCAATAGCAGAACAGATGCTACGCGCAAGGATGGCCAATACCTTAGTGTTACCAGAAGGAGCGCTAGCAGCAGAAAATGAGATTGATAGAGCTGCAGTTGGCAAGATCAAAGGACTTGGCCTCAATTTGGCTCCCCTTCCACGAGAAACATTGTACCAACTATAGGATGGAATAACAGCAGAACTCCACGCCAAGGAGGGCTGTGCGATACAGGTTCTGAGTGAGAAAAGGATAAAAATCAAACAACTCAGCCTGCAGCATGATGAACTGGTATCACAAAATCAGCGATTGGAACAGGTTGTAGACGACGCTTACAAATGTGTCCCGGAGCTGACCATCCCATTAGATCTACCAGTAGCATAGTAGATCCACAGGTTGGCAACCAGCGTCCACAAAGCTAGAGCAAAAGTTTCAAAGGTTTAGCTGGAGCTGAATATTCAAATCACCAAGTTGTGGTTGAAGGCACAGCCTTCCACTCCCCCGGAAGTTAGAGAATAGCGTGCTAGCACTATCCAAACAGGGTTGGAAGAAATTGGACTGTACTAGTATGTTCGAACAAGTATTTATGGTCCTCACATCATTGTAAGAGGACCCCAACATACAACGCCTGGAAACAAAGGTGTGCGAATTTTAGGAGCATTACGAGAGTGTCTGAGGAACCGCGTAGATAGTAGTCCTCACTCAACAGCTTCTGACGATGTAACAAGCTAAGGCACTTAGGGAGCAGGTGGATGTGGTGCGACAGAAAGAGGCAGTTCTCAAAGTGCACATCCAGCCATGGATTGACGAGGCCTTCACCATCACGACAGATATTGAAGGCAAGCTCACACATATGCAGGGGATGTACATGCTAAGTCCTGGATTTGATCCTGATAAAGAGCCTTCGGAAGAGCGCATGAAGCAGGTGTAGCAAATCGTAGAGCAGTGCGATGCGGACCTCGGAGCAGTTCAGAACTAGTTGGAGGGACTCCGCGCCGACAGAGTGACTCGAGGGCGAGTCACGATGTTTGTGTTGGGGGCTTGGTGGGCATGGAACCCCCCTACAGAATGTTTTTGGGATCAAAGCCCAAGTTTTGGTCAAATATGTTGTAAGCCACTGCGAATTGCAGGCGTGGAGCACAAAATGTATTTTGAGTCATAGGGTTGTCTGCCCTAAGTTTTGTAATGTAATGTCATGTCGGCCTACCCATGGTCCGAAGACCATAGGATTGTATAAATAAGAGTGAGGCTCTAAGTTGTAAGAAAGGGAATGGATGGATTGATGAATGTAATGGATACAATAATCTAGTAGCGAATAGAGAGGAAGTCTAAGTGTCTTCAGTCATAGTAGTACGAAGAGGCTATGCAACTAAGTGTGTAGGGGCTTATAGAGTCCGCAACTGAGTGTGCAGACCCCTGCAACTAAGTGCGCAGGGCAGAGTTGAGTCTGTAACCCAAGAAGAAGAATAAGAGAAGTTTGATTCCAAATACTGTGTATCTACTTTTGCGTTACTTTCTATGAATTTATATTTTTTTGTTTATAGCACGCACTTATATGAACGCTAAACATTGTTAAGTATAATTGGGCTCATATAGATAAGTTAAGTAATTAGATAATATTGGGTTAATAGTAAGGAACTTGGGTAATAACACGGATCGCGCCTTGAGCAGGGTTGCGCAAAGGCAACATTGCATGTTGTGAGGTATTGATATTTGCGCGTAGCGATGTGCGTAAGGTCAAACCGCGGACCTCCGAAAAACCATCAGACATATCTAGGGTGTGAAAACCTGGTTCTAGCACCCTCCCTTACTACTTCAAGTGAGACCTCAGTCCGCGCTCCGCGGACTGTTGCCGAAAGGGCCAGTAGTACCAGGATTTGTTTGGCTAAATCATTGTTGAACCTAGGTCAGACCCATACAAGCCAACAATTTCGATGGTACTATCTGTTTCTGAAGATGAGCTCTCCATTCTTCATCCATCTTCCAGATTGGAGGTATAAGGATTGTAATTGAATGTTTCTTGTACTTTTATCTCTTTTTATGCCACTTAATGAAAGAAGGCCTCCCCACTATTCAGTAGGGCCCAAACACGTAGTAAAAATTGGACGAACTCCGTAATCAAATATTTGTGTCATTGTTTTTTTCTTATCGTGTTGTGTCCACATTGTTTTATGTTATTTTAAGTTCCATGGTTTATAAGCTCTGTTTCATGTAATTCTGATGCATCTATAAGTAAAAGATATTGGATCAAGTTTGGTATCTGAGAGGTCTTTGTTGATGTGAATTGCATGAGTATATGCTAACTCGGAACAAGCTACGAAATGGTGAAGGAATGCTTAAGTCATTTGATCCTAAAGAAGGATGTGAAAAATGAAGAAGAAACATGGAAAATGAAGAAGCCTGTTGGGAAGAGGAATATAATTTCTGCAAGGTATTCTAAAATATGGCAAAGAAAATGGACAAGCTATTTTCAGAGTATGAGAAGGCACTTGGGCATGAGAAGGTAGATGTCGATGATACTATATTAGAAAATCATGAAGGTGGTGGAGAAGAGCCTCCTCCCTCTCCTTCTTCGAGTGATAATTCTCATCACTCTAATCGCAATTCCAAACATACAACTAAGAAACTGTTTTTCAAGCTAGATGTAAAGTTTGACCTGCCCATGTATAATGGAGAGTGTAGTCCAGAAAAACTTAATAATTGGATAGGGAAAATAGAGGTTTACTGTTGAATCCAATAGATCGAAGAAGATGAGGCAAAGGTCCAATTATCATCTCTTCAGTTGAGTGGCACTGCTCTCGTTTGGTGGGAGAGCAAGTTGCAGAAGGGCAGCAAAATGTCGGGTAACCTTCTTTCCTCTTGCTCCAGTTTTATTTCTGCATTGAAATATCTATTTTACCCTTTGGGTTATAAACAAAAGGAACTAATGGAATGGAAATATTTGAGGCAAGGTAAAGGCCAAAATGTGCAAAGCTTCACTGAATAATTTTAGAAACAAGCATTAAATTTGGGCATCTCATTAGATTCGCCCGAGACTGTATCTAAGTATGTTGGTGTGCTACATAGTTACATAAGACTCTTTTTTATTGTTTGAACCTACTATGATTGATGCAACCAATGTAAAGGAAAGAATAACAGAGATGATCAAGCCAAGAAAACGTCCTTCAACCTTCAGCATGGAAGATTCCAGAAGAAAGGCAAGGGGAAGGCTAAGAAGACAGTCGTAGCCAAGAAAGAGGATGGAGCAACACCATCTTGCATGCATTGTAAGAGAGAAGGTCGTGATGAGGACCACTATTGGAAGCTACATCCAGAGATAAGAACAAAGAGATTCAGCGGAAAGGGCAAGAAGAATATAGTGGCAACAACATCGCAGGACCTTGGATCAGATTCTAGTGACAAGACATTAATCACAATCGTGGGCGCAAAAGGTACTCCTTCTATTAGTAATAATTCTGATTCAATGGCAAGTACTAGTTATTTCAATGAGCCTGTAAGTAATGAGTGAAAGAGAATTCAATTATTCCACATTAGAGTTATTATAAAACACACAAAGGTGGAAACTCTATTCAATTTAGGTTCCCAAGAAAATTTAATATCAGAGTCCTTAGTGAAAAAGTTAGGCCTCAAAACTAAGCCTCATGTGAGTCCATACCTGCTTGATTGGGTAAGTGATAAACCAGAATTACAAGTAACCAAGAAGTCTAGGGCCATATTTATTATTGCTTCCAAATTAGTTAATGAGGTAGAGTTAGATGTTGTGCCTTTGGATATTTGTGGAGTTATCTTGGGAAGTTTGTATCTATATGATAGAAAGGCAGTTTTCTTTTGGCATGAAAATAAATACCACCTCATGAAGGATGGGGTAGACTATATAGTCATAGCTCATCATACGAAAGTTAGTGCTAGCCTTGTAATTGCGGGACAAATTAAACGACTAGTTACTTCTAGTAAAGGGTGCATGCTCATGGTAGTGAGAGAGAAATAGACCGAGACAGATGACGCTTTTCGAGGTTGTGATCCTGATCATAAGAAAGAATTGTTTGAAATTATTTCTGACTATCATGGATTGTTTCAGGAACTGAGATGATTGCTCCCAAATTGGGAAATCCAACATGAGATCCATTCACAACATGATTCTCTTTTACGAAATATTGGCAGGTACATGATGGCTTCTATCGAGATGGAGGAGATCAAGAAACAGGTGCAGGAATTGCTAAATCAAAGGGTCATCAAACCGAGTTATTCTCCATGTGGATCACTGATAGTGTTGGTGCCAAAGAAAGACGACACATGGAGAATGTGCATAGACTATAGGGCGCTAAAAAAAATTACAGTGAAGAATCGATGCCTTCTCCCTCGCATTGATGAATTATTAGATTAGTTGAAAAATGTTGTCTACTTTACAAAACTAGATTTGCGTAGTGGATATCACCAGGTTAGAGTTGTAGAACAAGACATTTGGAAGACTGCATTCAAAACCATGTACGGGTTGTTCAAATGGAGGGTGATTCCATTCAGACTGTGCAATGCTCCAACCACGTTTATGAGGGTAATGAATAATCTGTTTAGGCATGTTCTTGATAATTTGGTGCTTGTATATCTGGACGATATTCTTGTTTATAGTAGGACATGGGATGAACATGTATTCCATGTGAAGAAGGTGCTTGATGTTCTGAAAAATGAAAAACTATATGTAGAGTTGTCAAAGTGTGAGTTTGGGAAGACCTCTTTGATTCATTTAGGTCACATAGTCGATAATGAGCAATTGAAAATAGATCCCTCTAAGGTAGATGTGATTACGAAATGGCTTGAGACCATAAATGTTACAGAGGTCTGAAGTTTTTTGTGCGTGATACAATATTGGAGAAGGTTCATGTGAACTTCTTTGTTATTGCAGCCCCCTTACATGCATTGACAAGTGTGAAGAATACCTTTCAATGGGGAGGAAAGCAACAGAAATCCTTTGACACGCTGAAAGAGAAGATCAGCATAGCACTAGTGCTAGCCTTACCAGACCTTTAGTAGCCTTTTGAGATTGAAACATATGCCAGCGGATATGCCATGGGCATTGTATTTATGCAGCAAAGGTAGCATGTATGTTACCATTCGGAGACTTTCTCCAAGGCTGTTGTGAATTATCCCACGTACGAAAGGGAGTTGTATCCCTTGTTTTAGAGCGTAAAGAAGTGGAAACACTATCTAATCGGCAAGGAGACCATCATCCATATGGATCATCAACCCTTGCAGTACCTTCAATCATAGACCAAGCTACAACAAGCCCGTCATTTCAGATGGATGGGATTCCTCTAGCAATTTCATATGGTAATAAAATACAAGAAGGGAACTAGCAACAAAATAGTAGATATGCTTTCTTGCCCTCCTATTTCTGCAACTGTAGTTTTGCAAAATGCTTCTTTATCGTTAGAAGGTTATGCTAAACAATATGCTAACGATGATGATTTTAAAGCAATTTATTCAATACTGACTCGTGGATCACAAGTGGACAATTATTATTTGTAGCACAAATTGTTGTATCACCTTGGAAAAATGTGCATACCCATTGATGAAAGGGTACACGTAATCCGAGAGGCTCACACCTCTCTTGTGTCTGGTCATTTTTGGGTTGAAAAAACTTTATGTCATTTACAGAGGTTTTGTTTTTGGCCTCATATGAAAAACATTGTTACTTGTCTTGTAAAGGGTTGTGTGTTGTGTTCTGTTTCAAAGCCCTCTAATAGAGAACTTGGGCTCTACACACCACTCCCTATTCCGAGTCGACCATGGGAAAGTGTGTCCATGGATTTTCTAGGAGGTTTGCCTATGTCTAGGAAAGGTGACAGCTATTTGTATGTCATCATGGATCATTTTAGTAAAATGTGTATTCTAATGCCTTGTAAAAAGTAGGTCACTATTCAGCAGACTGCTTATCTTTTCTTTCAGCATGTTTGGGTCCATTTTTGGTTGCCCACATCTATTATGTCAGATCAAGACTCTCTCTTTCTTGCAAAGTTCTGGACCAGCTTGTGAATAATGATGGACACTAAGTTAAAAATAAGTACGACATTTCATCCTCAAACCGATGAGCAAATAGAGGTCATCAATCGCACCGCGGTACACTTATTACGAGCCTATTATGGAAAACATCCCAAGTTGTGGGATGAAAATCCTCCTTATGTGCAACATGCATACAATCAAGCAACACGTTCATCCAGATGGAGCTCATCGTTCAAGACATGTTTTGGTTACCTACCAAGGGAGCCCTTAGACATGGGCTTTGGGAAAGATAAGGATGGAAATGGATGAGATGATAGGGACAGAGCATGGAATTTTATTCAGCACATACAAGTGATTCATCAAGCAGTATAGGAGAAGTTGGAGAAGATCTAGGCTTGGTATAAAGCTCGACATAATAAGCACTGAGTTGAACATCAATTTCAAGTTAGGGACAAGGTATGGCTCCATATCAACAAGGATAGAATGAAGGGAGTAGGGAAGAAATTGAGACCCATTCAATATGGTCCCTTCACCATATTGGAAAATATTGGAGACAATGCTTCTCGTCTTGACTTGCCCGCTTATATTTAAGTGTACTCAGTAGTGAATGTTGAAAACTTGAAGCTTTATGAACCTCCATTGATTATGGATACCAAAGAGGTTGCACAGATTCCTATAGTGGATGATTTTGCACTAGATTATCTAGACAACTTGCCCGAAGATATCATACTCGACAAGAAAACTAGAACTCCATGATGGGGAGATGTGGAGTACTTTCGGGTTGTCTTCAAAGGAATGCCTCTGAGTAAATCTCGGTGGATGGAGAAAGAAAAAGTGAAGGATAAATTTTCTTACTTGCCAATAGAGTGAAAATGATTTTGGTGGTCCAAAAGCTCTTAGTGGGGAGGATTGATCCAGGTGGATCTCTAAAAAGTACTAGTGGCATGGTAAGAAGCCTCAAACTTCAAAGTGGTAGAAACTTTATAAATGTAGCACTGGATTGAAGTGCTTGAAATCATGATTCCAACATTCAAAATGGAACTCAAATCTGAGTTCATATGTAGAATTTAAAGCAAGTAAAAGATCAAGTTTGACTTGGACAAGTGGCAGGAGAAAGTGACATGGTAAAAATCTCAGCGAATGGGGAAGCACCAAGTGGCAAGCCACCATTGGTCCTATATATCACTAATCACAAAGGCAGAGGTCTGCGAGTTGATGAATCAGCCCCCAACACTACCAGGTCGCGATTGTGATATCACATCGCAGATCAGAGGCAAATGAACGGTTTCAAATTGGACCCAGGAAAGAAAATTTGTGATGCAATAATCACATATCGCAAAGGGAACGATATTATAGAATTGGCCCCGACAGAGTCAGGTTGCGATGCATTATATCGCAATCGCAGTTCACAAAAGGGGAGCATTTGTATGGAGTACCAACCCCAATTCCCGTCAATTGCAATTTACGATGAGGCTTCGAACCCGATATATTATGAATTATGTTTAATAAGCCTGTCAGGTCCATTTTATCACAGGGCACCTATTGTAAAGGCTTAGGTCAATACAATGGTGGAAAATTATGATTGCAATTTGCGATGAGACTAACTACGCCGATGGATTATTCTGACGTTTGAGGTTTAATGTGACAAAAAGTCCATGGAATATTTTTCTATGTTTGCTAGGGTTGTTACCGCGTACTATTTAGGGGCCCGAGAATATCTAACTGAAACAAACTCACCATCTAATACTTGTCATCTATTGGGAATTGCCTGGGAATTGAGGGGTTAGCCACCAAGTGTATATATTCGACGGTCCACATAGGAAAGAGGGGGAGATTGGCCGATAGTTCAAAACATTATACGTAGCAGTAACCTAACCTGGCAACAGGGAGGTTCTGAGAGGGTGAAAAAAGCCCGATTATCCAAATTGGGTGTTTGGATTAGCCTTTTTGCACAATTTTTCACCAAGATTTCGGTGGTATTATCTATTTCTGAAGCTAGGCTTTCCATTCTTCGCCCATCTTCCAGCTTGGAGGTATAAGGATTATAATTGAATGTTGCTTGTACTTTAATATTTTTTATGCCACTTAATGAAAGAAGGCCTCCCCACTATTGAACAGGGCCCAGAGACGTAGTCCAAATTGGACAAACTTCGTAATCAAATATTTGTGTCATGGTTTCTTTCTTATTTTGCTATTTCCACATTGTTTTATGTGCTTTTAAGTTCCATGGTTTATAATCTTTGTTTCATGTAATTATGATGCATCTATAAGTAAAATATATTGGATCATAGTAGGGGATAATGCCTTCGAGCTCAGTATTCCATCATTCCTTGGTCTACACTCAGTGTTCAATGTGGACTGCCTTAAACCCTACTTTCCACCATTATTGGACACATCTGACATTGTAGAATAACTCACACCAACAGAGTTAAACCCAGACTACATGGAACAAGCCACAACTGATCAAATCATGGTCACACATATCAAGAACACCCGAAAACAAAGGATCCAACTATATCAAGTTGTCAAAGCAGGCCAACTCCTTCACCAGGGCAAGTGGCTCACCAGGGACCAAGCTCAGTAGAAGTTTCCTCATCTCATGGAGGAAATCAATGCAATGGGGACCATTTCTTCCTAAGGGGGGAGGAACAATCTAGGTGGATATTGCTGGGCACACGGCTATTCCACTTGGACCCCCACCATTGTCTCTTTCAGTTTTTCAGTTTCCTTAATTGTAGCATAGTTTACTATTTTTGGCAGTTTTTCGAGTCCTAAACTTCTGGAGCCATTTTGAGGCCCTAAGCGATGTTTTTTGGGAAAACCACCAATATTTTTTGCCATCAATTGTAATCCTCACATATATATTTCTAACGAGGTATCGTGTGCGTCAAACGGAGATCATATGCCAAAGTTACGACCCCAGGAAGTTGATGTACCAACTTACCCCAACAGGGCCTATAGTTTGGTGTTTCATCTCCTAAGGTTAGGTTTTTGGATGTTTAGGGTTTTCCATTATTTCTTAATAATAAATAGGCCTTTAAACATCATTGTAAAATAGTTTAAAGGCATGTTGTTGTCACATATCTTCTCAGAGATAAGCTACCATCACCCGATCTAGTCATATTTCCATTATGTTTGTAAGCATATTTCAGTATTTGATTTTAATGAAATGAAGTGTTATTTCTGCTGCATATCGGTATTTATGGTTATATCTGTAATTTGTTGCGTTCCGGTTTAAATCTGGATCAACATCCAATGGAATTTGCTTCACACTCTCTTATCTTCATTGTTTAACATCTTTCTCTTTAGATTTCCATCAAGCAAGTGAGGCACTTCAGCCTTCGCTGATGGTTATGGTAGGTCCCCAATGTCTTAGCATGACTACTAAGAATGATTAGGTCCATTTTCCCATACATGATTCCCAGCGTGATCTCGTCTCTCGAATCAAAAATTCATCCTTAAAAGGTCACAAGGCTTTCCATATGACCATCATGAATTTTGTGATCCAATCGTTGAATCCCTGGAACAATCTTACTTGGAAAGCTCTGTTGCAGGCAGCAGGATTCAATCCCTCCTCGCACTTGCTAAGAAGTCTGGTGTAGATAAGTGTTATAGACATTTTTGGGAACTTTAACCCCAATCATAAATGTCCATAAACTAAGGGCTCCTAAGTCCCTAAAAGTGTTGCTTCACTGCCTAAAGGAACAAGGTCAGCTGATTACATCATCTCCCAGAATTTCTCCACTGAAAACTGCTCATAAATGGTCAAAACTGGACCATACTAAAAGCCCAGCGCAGAGGGTGCGATGCATATCACCTTCCCAGTGTAGAAGGTGCGATGCACACTGAATCGCTCCTCTGTAGGGTGCGATGGTCGGGAATGGACAAATGGCAAGGACAAAATACGAGGTGGAAGACCATGAAATCTTCCAGAAGCTTCCCCTCTGACACTTGCCTCTCTATTTTCGACCAGGGATGAGTAAGAGACCATCATTCTCCAAGTGGAAGCAGGAACTATCAGAGAGAAGACACTAATCAAGACCCCAGAAGATGACTCACCTCCCTATAATCATCTATGTATGGATCCCTCATCACAGAGATCCAGAGCCTGGAATTTTGTACCTTATAGAGAAGTGTTGTTGGTTTTCTGGGGTATATTCATAGTGTTGGGTGATCTAAGCTTTGCTTGAGGTGAAGAAGGGCTTTCTAGCTGGAGGATGATGCTGGGTTAGAACATATGGTTGTAATCCTCTTGCTACTTTTCATCTTAATAAAGCTATTCTAGTTTCCTTCCATATTCTTGTGTACTTGTCTATTTATGCATTTGTATGGTTAACACACATCTGGTCCTGTGTTATTATTAATTAGATATTTGTTTCTTGATGTATTATGTTGTTTTGATTCCACAGTTCTCTTTGAAGCTGGCATACGAAGAAGGAGCTCTATCAAGAAGGAGAGGAAATCAAGCGCAAGACTAAGGTTGGTCTTCTTGGTTCTCCTCTTGTCTATTTTCATAAAAGAAAATGAAAGTAGACTTTACTTGTTTGTTTCTAAGATAGCCACCCATCTTAGTGGGAATAGCAGCATCCGAGTGGACACTATTCCCGGTAACAAAATGGCGACTCCAATGGGGAGCGACTAGATTGTTTATTAGCCTATCTATCTTTGTTTCTTTTATAAACTTACAAACAGAGCCTGAAGTCAAGTGAGCTAGCCTTCGAACTGCATTTGTTATACAAATGCAAAGTAGATCAATGCTGCTTCAGTCTATCTCTAGGTTATGTTTATGAATTAAACAATTGATCTGCAAACAATCTAATTGCCCTAAGTGGTGGCTCTAGTAACCTCTTTAGATCACCCCTGTGTTTTACATACACTGAAAATTACTTACTCGGCCTAAATCTCTGAACTCAATTGCAAACTGTGAGTGAAAACTTGTTTAAAGTCTTGCACTGGTACCATCACACCCTGCCTTCAAGGCAGTCTGTATGCAATGCACTTCCCGAGTGCAGTAGGAGCGCTACATACTGGTTTCACTGTGTAACAGGTGCGATGGTCAGGGAAGGTGAACTTTACCTTCAGACTGTGGTTTTTTCTCACTGTTTTCAGTCCTATTCAGGATTTTTACTTTCTGTAGTCAGTGTATTTCTGTGAAAACCCCCTTCTCTTACATTATTCCACCTCCCTAGTAAAAGAACTGTAAGTGTTTTTTACGTATTGTGCGTCATTTTCAGTTCTCTTTTGCAAAAAGTAGCATAGTCGAACTGTCATTTCTAGATCTAAAAGTGTCGTAGCTGTCATTTTCAATTTTAGAAGACAATCCCATTGTTCTTGATAGTCGATTATAAAGTTACTGTTGCATATGATTTGAATTAGTAGTTTTTAAAGTGTCGAAAAGCAATTTTCATTTTGAAATCGCAAAGTGTCTCTCTTACCTTCACTTCATTTTGAAAAAGAAATTTGTTGAGTACTGTCGCTTTAATAGTAATTCAGATTTGCACCTAGCTTTCTTATCATCATTCATACATTAAGAAGGCTGAAAACAAATACATGCATGTGCATTTGCATTTTGACTGCTTAGTTTGATTTAGGACAGTGCATTTAGTGTGTGCTCTGTGCTCTTTGCAGAAAGATTCTTAACTTTCTTTCCTTAGTAGCTAGGATTTTCATTGCCAAAAGAAGATTAAACGTTTGTTTATCATCTTAGACTGCATTTTAGGAATTATATACACATCACGTGGTGAACCTGAAAGGAAAATTGCTAAGAAAGATCAACTTAAAATAAATTTAATGAATCTAACAACGCTTTGGAACTTAACGCACAACATCTAGAGGTCTAGGCTAGAGACGTATTCCAACGTCGTAAAGCCTAGTAACTGTTGTTTTCGGTGTTGGTTGGGTGATTCCTCCACTCTGAGACGTCAAGTGCCAGTACGGACTTGTGCTCCCACGTACCGTCGAGTATATATTGGGAGACCACAATAGGCTGCATCCTTTATCCTTAGGAAGCCGTGTCTGCTGCCCTATCGATCACAATACACTAAACACAACATTCGGGAAGATTGACTGCCGTACCGTAAAATGTATTCTGCAGTTTTGTGATTGGTTTGGTAATCCTCTCTACCTAGATCTCTAGAGAAGTCCATTTTGCTCCTTTTCAGACTCCTTAAAGGAAAAGGTCCTCTGAGCACTTGTCACTT
>APFE030153697.1:0-30486 GCA_000404065.3 Pinus taeda
GTGTTCCTTCATGTATTCAAGCAATTAACTGATAATTAAGCCATAGATAGCTCATGCATGTAAAATATGAGAGTTACCCAATTAAGATTGGAGTTCCAAGGTAGTGTACTATCAGTTGTATAATCATCCAAATTATACATGTGGTGCATGTAGTCACAGGAAGGCCTACAATGATTGTATATTTTCAATTGAGGAAATTTCCTAATTAATAGGGGTTAATTCCCAAGGAAACAATGCAAGGAAATAGGGACTTGGGCATGCAGGAAATTGGTTAACTATTGGCCAAGGCTTGTCTAAGCAGCAGTGAGATAGATAGAAATAGTGTAGAGGTTACTCAGGCTTGAGCAAAGCATTGTAATCTTCTCATAGTTTTTGACTAATGCAATATACAGATAGCAGGATTTTTTAGTTGTCACTTTTCCCAGGAAATCATTATGCAATGTGTTGATTGAATTATTTCTCTTGTATGCTTCATAATTTCATGATATTTTAATTGTTTGCGGTGATGAATAGAGTATATTAAAGTCTATTGTTTTAGTAAATTACAATTAACAGTTTGAATCTACAAGGAATTTCTACAAAGACAAAGTGTACATGTTGAAGAAAGCTCTCTAGCTGCTCAAATGAGCAAAGAGCTTATTCATATATGATTAGAGGTGATTTTAGTAGAAGTAGTAGTAAATATAAGCTTTGCACAAAGGTAAACCAACATAGTCAAATTTTAATTATTTCTTGTATGTTGATAATATGATTTATAGAGTATGTTAGTGAATTAATTTAAATATCCTATAAAAGGGGAGTGACGGCGAGTAAAAAATTTAGGGCCTAATATTGGTAGGTGCACTAATTTTCGATTTTTTTCCATAAGAAAAATGGTCCATTTCCATTTTCCTTAAAATGGTTCACTCAAATTTTATAATACAAAATTATTTTACCTTAAAAATCACCAAAATTTTATATAGACTAATACAAAAATATTACCAAACCTTTTACAATTTGCATATTAGGGACTAAAGATTCGCCACGGTTTCTTAACTTTAAAATAAACTTCGATTTTTTAAATTTTCCTGACTTGAGTTGAGTAATATAGGCCTAATGAAGTTTTTTATTGGCATAAAGGTAAATTTATGAGAATAACAATTTTTTATATGTCAAATAAAATATGCATTTGATTTTTTAACAACATTTAGAATGGAAATTTGTAAAGAAGAACCCACACGTGTAGCAATAGAAAATAAACTCAAGAAGGAAGACAAAGGCGCAAATGTAGGTTTAACATCATTTAAGATATTAGTTGAGAGTGGTATTAGCTGGTAGTCTCAGGTATCTCACAATTACCACACCAAATGTCATGTATACAATTAGTTTGATTTCCATATTTATGGAGACCCCTGAATGGAATCTCATATTCAAAGATAGAAAATGATTTTTTGATTGGTCATTGTGATTTTGAAAGTAATCTATATGAGAAAAGAAAATTTCACAACATTTTTTCTCAAATAGTTTAGAGCTAATTTCATGAGCACTCAATAAACAACCCATTGTGATACTTTCATTAATAGAGTTAGAGTATGCAGCAACTAAAACAACAATAATCCATCAAACATTGTTGTTGCACAAAATTCTCAACAATATTTATTAAGAACAAGAAAATCATCCCTTCTATATTGCAACAATAACTAGACGATGAAACTATCCAAAAAAATATGTCTTTCACGAGAAAGACTAACATATAAATACTATATGTCATTTTATTGAAATTGTTATAAAGGAGGATGAAAGATGATTTATTTAGAACCATGTAAATTTCAAAACCAACCATATAATATATTCAAAAACTTATTAGTCATAAAAATCTTGAAATTTAATAAGTAAAATGTAAATGTGATGTACACTACCACATTCTATAGATAAAGTGTTAGTAAATATAACTACACTTACAAATCAGTTTTCTTATCGCAATTTTTCCATTTACAAATATTTCGAAGATTATTAATCAATACCATTAACTTAACAAATATTTCCATATGAATATAAAAGAAAGATCATTGCAATAGTAAACAAGGAGCCACTGAAGTGGCGGTAGTCCCTGCCGAGGTCTGCAAGGACAACACAAATGGATTGTATACTGTCCGATTTGAAATGGAACTGAAATAGTTCCGAGGTCTGCAAGGACAACACAAATGGATTGTATACTGTCCGATTTGAAATGGAACTGAAATAGTTCGTTCAATGTGTAATTCGTTGCATATATTTAAGGAAGATTCTATGAAAATTTAACCTTTTAAAAAAAATTCACATCATTAAACCTTTAAAGAAAAATTAGTCATTCTTTTTTTCAATTAATTAATATATTTTAATATAAATGTATTTTTATATTTAAAAAAAAATTAGTCATTTTGGTTTCCCCAATTTTAGTTTAGATTATTTATTATTTTATATTTTTAATATTTTTTAAATTAAAAGGAAAAACATTTTAATTTTTATAATAATAATAAAAATAATCGTCGGCGGCCGCGGTTCTCTCAGTGTAAGTCAATGTGTTTTAAAAGAAAAATACTTTAGCTTAACTGCAAGAGAGAAATTGTTATCCATGAAAAAGTTGTTGGTATTCATTTTTTTTAATATGTATAACTAAAAAATAACAAAATTAATTAAAATAAATAAATAAATGTAATAATCAATAAATCATTTTAAATGAAATAATTTAAAATAAAATATAAAAGGAACTGCCAAGTGGACTTGCATGCACCCACTCTCCACAACTGTGTTTTCAACCACACCATGTTTTCTTAATTGCTTCTGTATGCCTCGATTGCTGCCCAGATGTCTATGTGCATGTTTCCACTACGCCAATCTGCGACATCGTGAAGAATTGCACAGCGAAAATACGAAGAAGTTGAGAGAAAATAAGAATCGATTGTTCTGAACGCAAGGAAACAAAGTATACAATGGCATTGAAATGGTTGCATTATCTAATTTTATTTGAGGAAAATGTCTCCCCTCGAACCCTGGCTCCAAAATGTTCAGCGACAAAGCCTCAATCTACAGTATCAGATCAGGCTTGGCAACAGATTTCTTATTTTTCTTACAGAAGCGGCTTGGAAACATATTTCTTATTTTTCTTATTTTCTTGAAGAGGCGGCCGAAAGTAGTTAAGATGGTCCAATAGTAAGTACCTGTTAAAATGGTCCAATAGTAAGTACCCCATTTTTCTCTTGAGATTTTTCTTTTATTGTTTCTGGACAATAAAACAATGTTATAAGCTAGATGTTTTTCACAGTCCAATACAGCCCTACCAACCACACCAGTTTTCCTTACATCATGACTATATATAGTTGCTAAGTTCAAGTATCTGAAATCCAGAGTATCGGCAAATTTTTAGCCCAAAACTAGTGATCAATAAACAATTCTTGGATAGAGTAGATTTGTAGGATTAAATGAACCAAACTAAAATCCCAAATATGCAAAACAGAAGAGAAAATAACAGATTTTGTTTTAAGCGGCCAAAAAGTGATTCTTGGAAAGATAAAAAGGGAATTAAAAGATTTACCTGGAACACAGCGTTGGCCTAAACAGTTGTGGCCATAGCCAAGCCCTTCGGAGCCCTCCTGTAGTTAGATAGAATAGACTTCTTTATGGTCAACATGGTTGTGGTTAATATGAGCGATTAATTAGCGCCCAAACTAAGATAAACGACCTCTACCTCTCCCAAATTATTTCTTCTTTGCTCAGAAGAAATGGATGGGCGGGGCAACAAAGGGCTTGGTCGCAGCCACCTCCTGGGAGAAAGAGGAGATCAGGGGGGGTTGCCGCCTTCCGAGGGCAAGGCTTCTCTCCCACCGTGCAGCCACCTACAATCATGGGGATGGAACCGCAAAATACGTTTAATAGCCGTGTTACCACAACTTGACAGACCTTGCTTTCCCTTTTTCAATGGCCTTATTTTCGTCTCCCTGCACGAGTTCCCGAAATTGTATCCTCCACAGCTGCACCGGATTCAATCCCCTACCCTGTCTTCACAAACTATGAACATTCTTTCCGCCAAGAAAGTAAACTCTGAAATTCAGAAGATCCTGCTTTCGAATCTCTTAAAGACGCAGCTAATAAATTCAAATTCAGATGACGGTCTATGCCAGAAAATGTGTGTAACGCTGAAGAGATATCAGAGGGATGGCTGAACGAGCGTGAACAACAAATCGACTTCGCTAATTCTTTACTAATGGCTGAGATACATTCACTCAAGCAAATAGATTTTAATAATAAAAAATTACTTTAAATTCGTAACACGTGAATATTAGTAATTTGTCTCTATCGAGTAAAGCTAAATTGAACTGCAAATTACCAAGTTGGTGTGGAAATAATGCTAGCTAACATCTACAATATTAGTAAATTATCTCTATCCAGTGAAGAAAATTAACGACGACTAAATTAGCTGCAAATTAGCAAGTTGTTGTGCAAATAATGGTAGCTAACATCTGCATTAAATGTTGCCAATGGAAAATATCGACATAGGTGGCCCCAAGAGCGTATACAAAATCATTAAAACCATTGTTGAGTTGTGGTTTAGTGGTAATTTATAGAAATAAAGTAAATATATATATATAGTAGCTATATATACTATAGCTACAAGGAATGAAATAACCCTTGCCAACTAAATCAAGCTGTCTGGTTCGAACCAAGTAAATCAATAACCAAGTAAATCAAGAACTGCTTTGAACAAAAATAGTTGCAAGTAAATCTAATACCAGTTATCATCTTTGTAATTAAATTCAACCATTGTAAAATTTAAATAGAATCTAGACTATCACTATATAATAAATGTTTATTACAGGAATGAAAGGTTGAGACCAGGGAACTCAGGGATATCAGAAGTGAAGTCTGGTCATTTTCAGAACAAATAAGTGAAATGTCGAACACAAATATGGTTCCCTACACTCGAAACCTACCTACTTAAATTAAAAGCAAGCCTAATGGAGATGCATAAAAATTTATATATAAATTTTCTGAGAGCTAATGAAATATTATGCATATTATTCACAACAGCACACTGATAAATAACAAAATCATTAAGCATATAATGAGTGAATTGAACTATATTTCCAAAGCTATCTCCTAAACTAAAGAAGGCTTGATTACAGTAATTCGAAAAAGAACAATAATAAGTTTTAAATTCGAAACCACGCAAGAAAATTGGAAGACCGTCATTAACTGTCCATATATAGTATAAATAAAATCTAGACCCTATATGGTCGAGATCCGTCCACCAAAATTCTCAAAGAAATCGGTGCGAACGGAAAACCCGAAATATATTATTTAAATTCGAAACCCTGAAAGAAAATTTACAACACTCATTAAATATCCATATATAGTATAAAAAATAAAATTCAGATCCTATATTATTTAAATTCCAAACCCTGAAAGAAAATTTATAGACGCTCATTAACTATCCATATATAGTATAAAAAGTAAAATTCAGAACCCTATATTATGGTGGACGGTCCATCAATAACAAATATCAAAGAAAACGGTCCGAATGGAAAAACCCAAAATATATTAGGGTTCTAAATTTTAAAATTGCAGGTGGACGTCGTGATATAGATATAACTGAGGAACCTGGAAAACCAAATCACCGGATATAACCAAAAATAATGTATGTAACACATAGTCGGCGACCAATTTCCTGCAAGGAAGGGAACAATGGAGCTAGGTTGGGACTTCTTCCAGCACAAACAATGATATTAAGAACTCACTCATTGGGAGAACAAAGAACTTACCTGAGTATTTCACAAAGGGAGCAAGGGCATATACTAGTAGACCACCACTAGAAAGCATATTGAACGCTGCAAGCATACACTGTAAATGCTTACTGTCATTTAAAAAAAATAAACTGAAAAACTAAGCGAGAGGTTAAATTATAGTCATTTACCACAGCATAATGATAACCCTGCAAGAGACCAAGAACCTATTTCCGTAATTGTAGCGGTATTTTGTTCAAAGAAGGCGAAGACAGTAAGTTGCGCAGAAAATTAGCCTTGCGGAAGAAAGGAATATAAGTTTAACTAGTAGATTAGTCAGACGCTAGCAAGGATACCTGAACCAAACCAAATCTGGAAGGGCAAAATGCAGTGAAAAGTGAAGCTTAGCCGCTACAATGGTGGAGCTTGGTTGTAGGGTAGCGCTGACAGGAATGAATGGCGAACAAAAGGGCACGCTGCCATATAGCATTTAGAATTGAAGAACAACAGAAGACAAGTGGCTACGCCCATGCAAAATTCGTGTTGTGGAAGTTGGCAATTAAAGTTGGGATAAAATAACTTGCAGCTTCAACCAGCCTACTTTGGATAAAATAACTTGCAGCTTCAACCAGTCTACTTAGGATAAGATCATATTACAAACTTTGCCTCCACAGCCTACTTAGGATAAGATGATATTGCGGCAATTTTTTTGCATTGAATGACATGAAGGCTGCAATAAGGCCTCAATTGTTTTGCAAACCAAAAACTTTGCTTAAAATTTTTCTGAATGAAATTGGGAGCATTAAACTTAGGTTAACATGCCAAATCACTGGAAAAAAAACTGGTCAAAGTATAAACTAATGCTCGGTCAACGATCTATCGATCGCTAATAGTCCCAGGCAGGGACTAATAAGTAGATTCACCCAATCAAGACAAAATGGAGCTCAATAGTTCAAATGATTACCCAAATTCAACATTGTTCAAATATGGAATAAAATTCAATTGTAAGAGAAAATGCCAAATATTCCCTCATGTAGACTAGGGAAATACAAACCTACACAACTTATGGAGAAAGGGAATAAAGGTAAAAATAAATAAAAAGGTTAAGGTAAAAAGTTAAAATATTAAAGTAAAAATGTTCAAATAATGAACTTTGTAAATAGATAAATGACATAAATAATAGAAATAATGACGAAAAGGTAAGTAATAAAGATAAGTGGGGAAAATAATAATATATTTGATATATGATTCTTTAAATTGTTGAATGAACCTAAGGTATAGGGACATCTACTGAGAATATGAGAAAGATCAATTTCTTTTGTTCTAATATCTTTCTTTTTCTTCACTCTTTTAAAAAGAGACAACATCCTCACTGGCCTTACATCAAGAAGATTTGGAACATTAAAATTGAATAAAAGCTTCTTGTTTTAGAATCACTCATTTTGATGTGTGAAATGAAAACACATTAACAATAACCCATGGAGAGCCACATATACGGAATAAAATGTAGAGACCTATAGAACTAAATAAAAAGATTGACTAAAATACTACAACGAAGGTATTGACTCAAAAACCACAATGCAACCTAGCGAATGAATAGAAAATCTCTTAAACAAAGAGACACTATGAAACTACTTGTAAAGTAGCCTATTTCTAGTAGCATTTTTGGGATTAACTAAGTTTATCAAACCAGGATGAAACATTTTAACCAAAATGAAGCCCTAGTTTCATTTTGAAAATGAAGGAGATAACAAGTTTCCAAATTTCAATAAACAAATGGAAAAATTTACAAAGGAAAGAGGAGATATATAGCAAATACATAGACAACATAATTAGTCTCAAGGATAGAGATATTGTTAGTATTATTATTTGGGGTCATTTAATATCATTAAGTTATTATTGAAGAGGTGCAATGTTAGAACATAGTTGAAATAGAAGCACTCTCATTCACTAATTCAATGTTTCGCTTGGCCCTAACTTTAATATTAGATTATTTTTATTGTTGTTGTCGTTTTTGTTTTTATCATCATCGACATCAATATCTCTAATGATGTGGCATTATTATGAAGATCAAACATTGGAAGAAATGAAATGTTGAAAACAAGCTTGAACACCATCATAGATCGCCATTGTGGGGGCTTCAATGTTTTTGTGTATGTGCTATCAAAAATATAACAAAGTCCTTTTTCTCTTTTATCTTCCAATTATTGTCATGTAAACCTTGTAGGTTGTGGAAGTCTAGAAGAAAAAAAACTTCCATTTTTATAGTTGTGAGTGGTAATTCCTTGTTTCCATAATTCCGCTTTCAATTTTTCTTGCCAACTTGAATGCCTTCTCCTATAAATCAGGTTCCCAAAGATGAACCTCATGTTGAATGTTATCCTTTAAAGTCCCTATGAAAACATCAATCCTTTTCTTCTCTAAAATATAATTTACTCTTATATTCAATTTTTTGAAATCCTCAATGTGCTCTACCATTGAACCCTTTTGTTTGAGATTTGTCAATTAGCTAAAGAAGGTGTTACTCTTTGTATCCTCATAATGTGCTATCATTTCTTCCATGAAAATTGACCAAGTGACAAGTGCTTTACGATAACAAAACCCTTTATACCATAAAAATTGATCAATTTCTAAATATGAAGATGCAATACGTACCTTTTGTAACAGTTGCACCTCATGTAGATCAAAATATTGCTCCATCTGTAGTATCCAATTTACGGGATCATTGCCATCAAACTTCCTCGTATTCCCTTTTTTTTATTTTAGGAACTCAATCTTGAAGCGAATGTAACTCTATAATTTTGAATTTTCTAACTCTGAAATCACAACCTGCAGTAGCCCTCAGTGTCCTCTTTCCAATGCCACCAGTCTAATCGAAATCGGATTCTCCAAGAAAGCGTTATGTACAATCTCCCAAGATGGCCTAATTATATACCTTTTTAGAAGAGCAAACTTGTATGAAGTGCCACGTGTCACTATTTTGAACTTCGAATTTGAAAAATATAAATAGGAAACTACAGTCTGTCATCTTTCTGTAACTACTTATGAAATTTCACTCTGATGCTTAGAGAGAAAGTTATGCCGATTTTCCCAAGGTCACTTGTTTAAGATGCAATTTGGAAGTCTTCAAAAACCTTAACTTCCTCAGATCATATATCCTAAAATATAGCAAGACAAGATCTGAAATTCAGACTTGCGGTTCAGACCCTTTCTTCTCATATGTCTTTTTTTTAGCTTCTAACACTTCGTAGTGAACAAATTATTGTGAGACTTCCATGATGACTTATTTTATATGAAATTCTAGAGCTTACAAAAACCCTAAATTCCTCAAATCATATCATCGAAAATATAGCGAGACAAGATCTAAAATTCGGACCAGAGTTTCAACGAGATTTCCTATCAAATGGTTTTTTTTTTAGCTTTTGAAACGTTGTAGAAATAAAGTTATATCCACAATTCCACGCTGACCTATTTGGAGCAACGAAACCCTAGAATCCAAAGCTTTCATACCAAATGTTATGCAACCAGCTCACAAAAAGATAGAAAAGATAGATCAACTCCTTAGAAATAAGCCTCTTCGAGGGGGGAACCTCCTTTACATTACACCAATGAACAATTCATCGATGATACAAATGACAAGACCTCCTTTCTATATATAGGAGTCTAAGGGGTCATAATATAATCAGAGCCGACGTAACAATAATAATGTAAGGACACAATAATAACAATAGCGAGCTTCTATGGGGCACAATAATAATGATATGGGGACTACATGGGCACCACAATATAATAAGAGGGTTGTACTAATAACAATAAGGGGTTACACTAGTAGTATAGGGACCTAACAAAAAATTGTGTAGTGCCCACCAAGGGTCAGAAATGCACAATTCAATTAGGCAATGTTTCTTCCAGGACGAGGCCATGTGAGGACATACTCCGCAGTTTCAAGACGTAAGGGGGGCTTAGTTAATAGAAAGGCCTAAAGGGAAAATATGTGCAATTCATGAAGGCATTGACTTTCACCTGAGGGAAGGCCACAAGAGAAAGCATCTACGTAGTTTTGGAGGCCAAGGAAGGGTGGGCTCTCTATGCACTGTGTAGTTCAATTAGGCAAGGGAAAAGCTTGAGGGTTGAAGGTGCGAGGCATGTAGTTCAAGGCATATTGGGAGGCACAACTGAACAATTATGGGGTTTAAGGGAGGTTGCTTGACTACGGAATTGTGCAGAATCACAGCCCTAAAGGAAGGTGACTGCACAGTACACAGTTCTAGACAGCAAGGTCACATCAATGAGGGTTGAGACTGCACAGGGCACAACTTAGTTAGGGCCCAGTGAAGCTAAGTTTACCGATCATAAATATTTTCTGAAAACAGCTAAGTGCAGGAAGGGAAATCAACTCATGGTGAACTTGAACTGTGATCACAAACATAGCATACTTTGACGACACAACAACATAGATAATCATAACAAACACACAAAGCATTCCCCTATGTGTGAGTGGCTCATGACAAGATACAACAAGTGCAACACTTAACATAGACATTGGGAAGAATGTGACGACACTTGTGCAACAACTCTCATGACTTTGTGTATGAGTGTGACAGATATTTACATGGTTATGAAATCTCATTTACACAAAGAACGACCTTCAAAACCACCATAAAAGTCTCTTAATTATTACATAACAATCAAACATGCCAAAATATGTCAGTTAATCCAACAAGAAAAAAGGGGAAAGAACTTTGAGGAAGCTCATGGAATGACTTAGAATGTTTGCAACAATTAAGGAAAAGACCAAGGAAGGCTCCAAAATTTGAGTGCAAGCCAAAATTTTGGAGGGTGTTGTAGCAACTACAACAACATTATAAATAAAATCATTATAAATTTGAATATTTTTGTTGAAATCTATCCAAATATCTTATATTTTGCATATTAGGGACTAGTAAGATTTGCCAAGGTTTCTAAACTTTAAGATATACTTCCATCCTTAAAATTTTCCTTACTTATTAGTACCATGGCGATCAATAAAGTATACTAACCTAGAAGAGGCACAAATTCTACAAATGAAATTTAATTGAAGTGATTTTTACGCCATGGGAATGATATTGACGAGTATAACAATGTTAAGATGCTATAGTTATGCCCATAATGACCAAATCAAGATTAGCAAAAAACGACCATAATCGACACTGGGGAGATCATTTACTTACAGACCTAATTAGGTATTTATCAATTTGGGATGGTGATTCTAACTAGTTAAAATAGGTCTAGTTACCCCTCAATCTCCTTAATGACTTGTGACATTTCTAATTACTTATCAACAAGAAGAGGTATCAAGCTTACCCTCTTGTAGCTAGCTTGCAATAAAATGGTCCTTAAAATGACATAAGGGCTTAGTGAAGCCACCAATGTTTTTTCTTCTCTGAAAGAGACTTCTACAAATGTTTCATAAATGAAAATGAAAACTAATCTAGGACGCAATCACCAAAATTAAATGTAAATCTATTTTGATTAGGAAAGGATACTCATTGTCCTAATCAAGAGAAAGATATCGTAAAATAAACCAACTTGAATTTAGAATAAAATTTTAGTTAACAAATCAAATAAATAGTTCTCAGATGTGTTACTTGTTCACAGAAAAATGGCAAAACAAATATCTGATAAATAGTTGTTAGATCTATGTTGTTCATATATATAAATTCAAATGAGATTGCGTGGACCTATTTCACTTGGTCTTCGTTCATCGATCCCACATCGACCATGTCACTATGGTAGAATTCCTAGAAATTTCATCCTCAACTATATTTAAAATTGTCGGGAGAGTGGGACAAAATTTTGCCTGTTAGTTCACGTGCACAAATCTTTGTTAATTTCCTTCCTGGTTTGTGTCCCACTAAAGGCTCTCGGTCCCTGTGGAACCCATAATTCTTGTTACATTTGACTTGGACTTTCCCCTTCATTATTTTTCACAGACCATTCCACTAGCCCCACCATGCCAAGTCACCCTGAGACTTGTAACCCAAGATTTTTAGTATGCCCCTCATTTAAAATCTCTGGGTGTAGGGTGACATCACTAGCCCCTAATGCCAAGATTATTTCCTTCTATGTCCCAACTTCATTGCCACTTGTCTTGTAACTATGGGTTATGTTGTAACTTATTTTTACCCTATGAATATTTTCTAGTTTTCCCTTTATGTTAAAAAAAAATGAAAATAGAGAAAAATAAGAATTAAAAAAAAAAAAGGAGAAAGAAAAAAAAAATACAAAAAATATAAAAAGAGAAAAGAAACAAAAGAAATAAAAATGAAATAAAAGATCAAAAAATAAAAGAATGAAAAATGAGAGAAAAATAAATAAAATAAAATCTAAAAAAAGCGTGGAATTAAAATGTCGCCCCTCATAGTTTAATTTTTTTTCTATTTAATAATAAAATTGTTTGAATTGACCACCACCCGTCAGCAATTAGTGAAAGCACATGAATCAACGACAGAGATCAAGCCCACTTTGATTAATAACCCGTGCCTAATATCAGGACCCCCTACATCCTCAAACATTAACAGGGGTCGGGGGAGGGGGGGGGTGTTCTGTAAAGCGGACTTGATTTGTATCGCTTTTAATATGTGGTGGCTTTGTGGCTATTGTGGCCACCCTCCACCATATACCACTTACAATGATACACACCACCCCCTCCGCAGCAAACCACTCATACACCTATTTGTTCTATCGCTACCCACATTCTATTATTCTTACTTCCTACCAACATTCTGATACTCTTAGCTGACGTTATCCCTCCCACTACATTAAGCACATGAGTGTTTCACATTTAAAACTTGAGCCAATGTTCAATCATATTTAACACCCTGCGCCAATAAGGGTTACACCCCAAAGAAACTGTTATTCATTCCTCATAAACACTGCTATCAAATAAAAAAATTTCCCACTCAAAGAGTTGTAATTTCTCAGAACAATGAAACCATTTTTCATATTACAACTGAGTCAATTTTCCTATCCGTTCAGCTAAATCCTCAAGCTTTCGTACACCCTTTTTCCTCTGATGTTTTAATGGAAATCTACCAAAAACTCACTTTCCCACATAGAGCTCACATTTTTGAATCATTTTTATCGGAAAACTCAAAATTACCCAGAACTAACCCTCCTTATCCCTCTACAACGTTTCCTGACATGTCTAGGTAGGTTATTTCCTTAGTGTCTTGTCTGTTAGGATATGCTAGTGACCAATGGGTTGATTAAGTCATTTTGTATTTTCTATTAGTGTTTTATTCTGCAAAAAAACCGTCAATTATGTTTAACTGCAACAAATTTTTTTCTGATACTATTCATAGCCAATTTTTAAAGTTCAACGGATAAGGATCATTTAAACACCATGGAGTTTTGGTTTACTTGTTTTTATATTATCAATCTGAAAGATTCAAATTTCCCTTGAAAAAGTTGGATGCTAAAGGTAAACCTCTGTTTGTAATTCATTAGACATATTTGGTCAGGAAAATCTCTTAAGAGTTTTCTTTCAGTGATTTTGTAAATCAATTCTTGTATATAGCTACTTGTTTGTTAAATAGGATTGCAATACCTAGAATTTCAACAGAGATTAAGATAATTCTACGTCTATGTGAACATAAAAAATTTGGACATTGGTATTTATACCAGAATTTCACTAAACTTAGAATTTATTGCTATGATCTTCAACCATACAAACTTCCAGTGTTTCTCCACATGAGGATTTTTGCATTGTAGTACATCTTGCAAATGCTAAAAATATGGATGAGGTTCATTTTATTTCTAGAAAACAAAAGGCTTAGTTTAAACTGAAAGTGCAAGTTGGCCAATTTATAGTCAATACTAGAGCTACAAAGAAAGAGGTCAATGACTTATTGAGCCAGATGAAGTTTAAATTAAGTTTTACTTGGTCATATGATCCATTAGGAGTAATCTCCTCAATGAGGATTGCTAAAAAATTTGCACCATATATGCATGTGGCAAAACTTGAAATTGAGCAGTATGCCAACAAGCAAGACTAGACAAGGAATATATTACAGGGGATTGAAAAGCCAGTTTCCAGTCAAACAACATTGGAAACTTCAAGAATGATAGAGAAAGAACTAAAGAGACTAAGAGAAAGTATATCACAAGCAGAGTCGTAGTTTTTAAAGATTAGCATTCAAAGTATTCAAAATGAGGAAATTCGTACCCATTAAAGAAGAATCTTCAAAAGCTCAAACTTCTGAAAAACTTACTATAGTGGTAATATCAGCATGGTCTCCTTTTTCATTACAACAAATTTCCGAATACATATTAGAATCACCTTCTTCTCATTCTTCTCCAAAACGACAAAGTATTGTTTGCCAATTTCTTAGAAATGAAGAAAAATGAGACTTTAAAGACTTCAACATATGAAAAATTTTGGAAGCAGACTTCCTCAACTCAGACCAGATTACTTTTGGCCCTTGAGAATGAAAAAGGCCAGTTCCAATTAGTATTCTTTGAACCAAAGGTCCCAGTGCCTAAATCTGTTGAAGATTATAAAACTTCTATATTTTCATTTCACATAAAGAAAATTCATCCTATTGGCCAGATTGACCTTGATAAGTAAGTAGGGAAAATGATATATTCATCCTTAACAAGTTTTTCCATGGAACCTTCCAAGTTACAAGCTTCTCTCAATAACATTCATTCCCAATTATTGGAGAGGATATCTTCTTCAGCAAAGGACACCAAAATCAAAGGACTTGAAGATTTAGTTATAAAATTAGGACTAGATCCTAAATATATAAAGGAAATTGAGGAAATCATCAAGAGTATAAATGTTGATATTCAAGCATTGAGGAAATAGTTGAAGCTGCCAACAACTCAACATCCACAGGCCCAAGAAGTTAATCCGTTAGAGATGGAGAAGGAGAATATGCTTCAGATGATTTTTGAACATAATATACAGATATATAAGATGGAAGCATAAATGGAAAAATTAATCATTGAAAAAGAGCTACAACTTAGTACTACAGCAACAACTTCCACAATAGTGACTTCAACAACATAAATTTCTAGAGTAGCAGTGTCTACAGTAGAAACATATCCCACAGGATCACATTCAGCAGAGAAACTGTCAAAACCTATGGGAGACTTTTCATTTAAAGATATTGAAATTGAAAAACTCAAAACTTTACTCAAGAAAGTTCAAAATGTGAAGATAAGGGCTGACAACACATATGTCGTTGAAGTTCAGAAGAATTTTAGGTTAACGAGGCAGATAGAGAAATAAGAAAATGAGTCACTGTTTACATAGACATTGGTAGAGGCAATAGCGAAAATTTGGATTGATATCAATTCCACCATGACTAAACTCTAGACATCAATTCAAATTATTTTTGAAGAGGATGATTTGGTGGATAGATCAAAGGAAGTCATCATAGGAATCAAAGAAGATTTGGAGCATATGCATGGAGAAGCAAATAAAATAATTAAAGTACTGAATGCTAAAACTAAAGAAGAATTAGAAGAATTTGGAATTGAGGACAAAAATGATACTACCATAGAGGTAAGAAGATTTTTGACAAAGAAAAAATTGATGTTACAGTTAGAAATAAATTGAAGCCTAAATGAGAAATTTTCACAGGAAATTTAATACTCTACAGCAAAAGCGACTTCCAGCTCTAAGACATTCTACTGGCCAATTGATTCCATTAGAATACTATTAGTACAAATTGCACATGATAGCAACAAATAAAACCAAATTTTCCCAGAAGGCCTAGAGTATGAGCTTCTCATTCAGCATGAAGTTAGTCATTTGTTCATCACTAGGCCTACTTTTGAAAAATACACAGAAGTAGATGAGGCATATAGGAGGGTAACGAAATTTCCTATCCTAGATGAAAAGAGATAGGACATGTTACATGAACTCATTGAGTAAAATGAATGCAAGGAATTCAGTGACCAGTCACAATAAAAAGAGGGGTTGTAAGCTAAGAAATATGAGTAGAAAGCAGAAAACCAGTCAAAGACAAAAATCATCAAACAACACCCTAAAATTATGTGTTGATTATTAAAATTAGTTTATAATAGATATTTTCCATTTCCACTTTTGTAAATAAAAAACAATTTCAGATATTATCTCATTTTGCAAAAAGAATGGCTTAGACTTAAGTTATTTTTAAATTTCGATCTATAAGTATTTGGTATATCAAAGAAGTCAGGGTTGAACCCATGTAATGTACCAATGACATGCTTATAATGTTCAAATGTATTCTTGAAGATAATTGAACGATTCTAGATTCATTCTTAATAACTTGTGTACCTATGTGAGTTTGTCTTATTATCAATTATGTTTTCATATTTATTTCTGCACATGTTCAAAGTAACATAGAAGATTGGAAAAGGCTACATTGAATATCAATCTCCCTGAAAGCCCCTACAAAGTTACTATCATTAAAAAAGATTAATTAATTGAAATGTTTGTCTTAGTTAATTCCTCTAAATATTTAATTATTGCTTTCTTCCATCTCTTGAATGTGTTCTATTTGGATGTAGAAAACTTCTACACGCACATGTTGTATATGATGAATTAAATGTTCACTATGAATGTTTGTCCAGTTATATACTTTCTTTACTTGTTCTTTTCAAATCAATTTAAAGATTAATTATGTTAGGAATGAAAATAAACCATTAAATTTTCTCAGAAATACTTAGAAATTATGCCTGCTTAAAGGTTTAATGCATTGATCATCCATTTAAAATCAAAATGTTACTTTAGATGCTTTGGCATAGTTCCCCGGCCTAAAAATGTCTACAATGATACTACAGGTTCTACCAAGCATTGATAGTGGCCCAACTTCCACCTCATCCTAGATAATCGACCCCGAGTGTTCCTCTTAGTGCTCCCTCTAGATCATTCATTGATATTGCACAAGGGGTCATCCAATTATGAGGAACGCTTATCCTCCAATGGTCCAAATCTCTCTGGCTCAAGTGTTTGTTCATTATGCTTGATCAAAGGGTTTAATAACATCACACAATTTCCTCTTGATATCCTATTATTTGTGCTTCAAGGAATTCTAACCCTGTGCCTAGTGACAAATCCTGGATTATATAAAGCCTCTGCCTAGGCCTCTGATACATATTCAATGAAATATGAGGGCATACATAAGCTCTTCCATCATATCCTTCCTGAGCTTTAAAGAAACTTGGGAGTCAGTCAATTTAATTGTGCTTTAAATTCCATTACATTAAGTTTTTAATCTAGGTTTGTGAACTCATGAAGTGCACAACAAAATATATGCAAGGATTTATTTTCTAATTCTACCACATGTAAATTGACATGAAATGATATTTTAATTTAGGAAACTAATTAAAATATGAACTAGGAAATTAATGCAAATTTAATTTGAGTGTTGGAAAATTAATATATGAAAGAAGGTAAATCTTATCTATGAAAGCATGGAAAGTTTGTCTATCAAAGCATGTAAATATTATCTATGAAATCATGGAAACTTAATCTTATAAAGCTTATAAATTTAATCTAAAAAACATATGAAATCTAGTTTTATGAAAACATATAAACTTATTCCCAGAAAACATGTAAACTTATTCCAGGAAAACATGTAAATCTAATGTGTGAAAATGATTAAAATCTAGTCTATGCATGACATTGAAATCTAGTCTATGAATAATGAAATAAAGAGCGAATATGCTTGGAAAAGAGGGCCACTCTAATGCTTCAACAAGCACAATGGAAGATGAAAATTAGAATAACATCATATATTAAATGAAATTAGCTTGGAGCAACATAGGTACAGATATATCTCTTCAATTAGTCCAATTACAAATTCTAAATTTCTTCTCCCTTCCTCTCCTCTCAATGGAGAAAGCACCGTTATTTATACAAAAATTAAGATAACTAATTAATAAATGTAGATATACAAATCTCTCATATATGCAATAAATATCTCATGTGGTTACAACCACGTGTAAAAATCTAGCAAGTGAAATTTCTACATACCCTCTCAAATATAAAAACTATTTAATAAGAAATCTTATCAAAACTTCAATCATTCTTCTTCATGAAATGTGCTTGAATAATGATCTTTCAAGTATTCCTAAAATCTTCAAGAGTTTCAAGAGGAAATTTGAATTTTAGGCTTAGTGTTCAAATATGACTTTGATGGAATCTTCTAATATGCATGCAAACAACACAAAACTCATCCAACTTTTAGATATAAGTGAATAGATATTATTTTTCTAATATTTAACCATAAATTCACTCAAAATACTTAAAAACACGCTTTGGAAGATAATAAGTCTAACCCATATATAATCATGAAAATGGTGTCAATGTAAGGTTTTGGAGTTGTATAATATGGTAAAAACCAAAGGGAAGTGAAAAAAAGAGTGAAAAATATGACATTTTGGAGAGCCAACATTTCCCACAACTGAAGATGTTTCATGACCTCATGAAACTTTGCATTGATTCTCATGGACTAAAGTTATTTCATTTTTTGTAGCCTCTTTTCTTTTCTATAGCCTTAAGGAATGAAAGGCTAATTCATTTTTTGACTTTGAGATACCTTGCAAGGTTTGCAAAGTTTTCTTCAATTATTTCTTTTTCTCAAAAGCTTTCTATTGTGGAGAGTCTTATTTCTCTTACACATATCTAAGTGATAATTGTTGTTGTTAGTTCTAGTGCGGTAACACTTTTCTTTTATTCTTCTTCTTACTATAACCAAAACTACTTAAAAATACATTTAACATGAAGACCTATTTATACACATATCAAGTGATCTTTGTTATAATCTAAATCTTTTCAAAACATATCAATCTTTGAAACAAAGAGAATTCATAATCCAAATCTTTTCAAAACATATCAATCTTTAAAGCAAAGAGAATCGACCTTCAATTTAGAGACTTTTCTTTTATTCTTCTTCTTACCATAACAAAAACTACTTAAAAATGCATTTAAAATAAAGACCTATCCATACACATATCAAGTGATCATTATTATAATCTAATTGTCTTCAAAATATATCAATCTTTGAAACAAGAGAATTCATTATCTAAGTGTTTTCGAAACATATCAATCTTTGAAACAAAGAGAACCAACCTTCCGTTTAGAGAAACATGTTGATTAACAATATAAGAGAAACATGTTGCTTAAGAATATATGAGGATACATAATATGTGGTATCCCCAATTGAACTTTCCTACTAACGAACAACTCTTTTAAGTGAAATCTTCTCGTTCTTAAGGCCAAGTCTTCTAGAACACCCTTTCAAATTTTCCCCTTCCGATTGTCAACTCCGACACTTCTTTTACGGGCAGTCCTTACCTAAGTCAGGATCTCAAAAAAAAGGAGTTGTTTATAATGCGACTTTTTGGAGATTCTGGTGACGGAATCCGGCGGAAGAAATTGAGGTTAAATCTTGATTTGTTTAAGTTAAAATGGTTTTTTAAGAACATATTTGGATTCAACACCCTGAAAAACCCCTGGGACGCATGGATTGTGCAGAAACTAGCTATTAAACCTGTGATTCCAATAAATTGCTACCGGATTTTGACTGGAAAAAACCACCGGAAAAACTTTCAAAAAATGGCATTATAGAAAACTGCAAAAAAAGATTACATAAATTAATTAGACTAAACCCAGTACATAACCACGGGCGGGTCGCCCATGACTAACTCTATCATTTTGAAAGCAGCAAAATGTTAACAATCCAGCCGAGAGTGAAAAGCGGACTGTAGATTTTCCAATAATTTATGGAATTTTTTTAAGAAGAGTCAAATTTCCCCATCATAAAATTATCCAAATATATGCGGCATCTGCGTACGCGCCTACAAGTCAGCGTTTGACTTCCAAATCTTTGACACGCCCATGCATTTGACGACTCCTCGTCAAACTCTGCAATCAAAGAATGCAAAAGGTTGCCCAAGTCGCTGGGTGCGGATAGCCAGCCCTTCCAAATAAAATTTCAGGTTTTCCTAGGATTTGACTTAGCCGTGGTTGTTGATTTGGTCCGCTATTCAAGCTGAAAATAATGATCTCTCCTTTCCCAGACCTGCGCTCGCCCCTTTGTATATATATACAATGCTTTGGTTGCATTCCTATTGCAATTTATAACCTTCTTGTTTTGTTACATTCGATTCAACATAACACATTAGGCTCATTGTTACATTCGATTTGCGTGACTGTCACCTGCAGTGATATTATCATTAACCTTCAAGTTTTGTTTTATCAAAGATCAATCATGAAGACAGCGGCCAGATTGTTGGTACCGTTCTTCTTTATTTCAGTAGCAGCGCTAGTATTGAATGATGGTCCAGTTCACGCAGTGTTGTGGTAAAAACACAACCCCCCATTATTGATGTGTTTACTTCAAATAATGGGGACCCTTTCTATAAAAATTTGGCTAAACACCATTTTAGATTTTTATTTTAGTTGATTGCCCTACGCTTTTGTTAATTTTTAATTTTCTTTGGATTCTTGTTTTGATTGTTTTTTTAGAATCGATTTTTTACAAGCTTCCCATTGACGTTTGTTTCGCCTCATTTGGTCAACTGGTTTGAAAATGGCACTCCTTTGAAGTCTCATCATTTATCTAGCCTGGGTTAAAAATGTATAAAATGTACATATTGCATTTTGTAGATAAATTAGTTCATATGATTCATTTAAATATTAACCCGTAGCAAAGTTTTACTAACATTTTTCATTTTTTAAGTCATGCAGCAAATTATTAATTATCGGGGTTAAGAAATTCCTCTAAAAAAATCCAAAAAAAATCTTAAAAACCCAAAAACTCAAGTGGGTGTAGTTAGATAATTTCAAATAATAAATTCATTAAAATAAAATAAACAAATAAAAAAATTAATTTTAAAATTTAAATCTAAATTAATTAATTAATTATTATTTAAAAATATAATTAAATTTAATTAATTAAAATTTAATATTATAAAAAAATATAAAAATAAATAATTAGTTTCGCATCGGAAATTTTATGGAGCATGATTAAAAATCCCCGACACCATACCCCCAATACCCCGATGCCCCGATATGATATCGCATCGGGGACTTTGACATTGCAACATTTTAAAAAAAAACAAAACCCATCAGCTATCCCGATGCGACATGGCCGAAATTTTAAAAGCCCCCGATAAGCCTCATTACCCATCCTCCCGATGCGATTACCCGATCGTTTATGAACATTGGTTAAGTTTTAGGAGGTTTTATTCGCACCAAATTTTAAAAGACCCCGATCAGCACATTCGCCACTCCCCGATGCGAAATGCCGATAAAGCATGAGGCACGGGGCATTAACATAAAATGATGTCTTAAGTTTTGGCATTGGTTTGAGTTTTTTTCTTTAAATCACTAATATGGAATGAGTGGAGTTCATACGTATGAGTGAGGTTAGTATATTAGTTATGGTAATATGTTAGTTTTAGTGTTTTATATAGGTAAGAAGTAGTGTAGTTTAACATATATTAATATTAGTATATTATATATTACATTATATTAATTAATTAATAATATGTAATATATTATATTAGTTAAATTAATATATATTATTTAATTAATAGTTCAGATTAATTAATTTATAACATTTAATTAATTAGATTTAATTTGTTTATAAATAGTTAATTAGATATTCGTTAGTTAGTTTATAATTAGCAATTAAATTAGAATTAATTAAGGACTAATTCAGGATTTAATTTTTAATTCAAATGCTCATTTTTTAGCCCAACAACAAAATTTCTAGATTTATATCAGATTTGACCCATCAACTTTGGAAGCTCATAAATTGAGTTCTACTTGGCCAAATGAGGCCGAGGACGGCTCATTGGAAAGAGAAAATCAAGCAGAACATTTTGAAGGAGGTTTCACCAACAGATTTGATCATTTATTGGGCCAAAAATCAGGCAGAAGATCAAACTCCGAATTTTGGAAAAAAAAATCAATTTTCTGAGTTATTGTTTTCAATTTCATTCGTCCAAAGTCTCTTCTAATTGCAGATCCATTGGCCAATAATATCCTTTGCCAATCAAATCATTCCAAACATCAATATGTAGCTTATATTTTCTTTTTAATTATTTATTTAAATAGAATTTGATTGGGTTTGATTTAATTTCCAGAAATGATACTTTGATTGCATTTTAATTTATTTTGATTTCTTTTGCAGGAAAATAGTGGAAGAAATATGGAAAAAGAATCTCAATCAATGAGAAGGCTCCAGCAATTGAAGATCAGAATTTGGAGCAAGTAAAATTGGATTTAGCATAATTCTCTTGAACAAACTCTCCTCTCTAAACATTCTTTTACAAAGACTATAAATAACAGATTGCAGAATGGAATAAAGGCTGCTCTCCTCTGCAATTTTAGAGCTTCTAAAAGCACTATTGTAATTGGAATTTAGAGTTGTAGGAGGGAGGAGTGAAAAATCTCAGATCTAAGGATTATTGAGGATTTTCCCTTTGTATATTGAATTATGCATGAGGAACAAAGCTTGCACTATTGTGGCTCTAGTTTTGAAGGCAGAAGTTCAAGCAATGTAAAGGGCTGTTGGAGACCAAGAGCAGAGAAATGGATGCAATAAATTGGTATTTCTAATACTATTGTTTCAAATATCAGTTTTAATTTTATGGTGATATGAATGTGTCATTTTATTCATGTTTGTGCACTATTGTCAATATGAGTAATTTGTCTCAATCTTGTTATTATGTATCTCTGTTTTTTATGGATTAATTTCTCATTTTGGAGTAACTACTTACTCTGAAATCTATCTTATGAAACTGCTTTATTGAATAATAATGTGTTGTGAACTATTTCCACATATCATTATTCAATTATTGGATTTATTTATTTGATAATCAATATCATTTTGTGAACTACTTCCTGAATGTTGTTGGTTTATTATTTCAGTTTTAAGGTCTCAATAGAATGTGTTTTGGTAACCATAATATCAGTTAATTGAACTATTTCATTTAACTTGAATTAATTATAACAAGACATATTTAAATTTCCCAATATTTAATTATCTTGCTCTTAGTTGGGTTAGATCTATATCTGCCTAATTAAAGATAGGAATTTAGATTAGTTCTTTTGCTTGCATCACGAATAATCTTTCATTAGATAAAATCTACATTATTTCAGTCCTCTCTCAAAGAGGAAAAAACTTTAGTTGTGGTTTGGCTGAACCCAAATCAGCTTAAAGGTCATTCTCTTGCCTGATCAGCAAGGAGAAGTGATCTGATGTCCCTGTCTATTGGTAGTTAAAGATACATTATAAACCAATAGCAATAGGGAGAAGGTAACTGGACCTAGATAAACAGTTGGAGCCACCACACCAAACGGAAAAGGAGCTCCTTTTAAGGTCCGGACCGGGTGGTTATCCCCCAATGCTGTTGCAGTGATTTTCGAGGCATCAACATTTTAGGCGCTAGAAGGAGGGCCTGAGATTTTTGTCTATGGGAGTCTTTTCAATTTTAATATTTTATCTATTGCAATGGCTCCTCTCAAACTTCCAATTTGGAGTTGTATCCATGGACGTGCATCCTCCAATACTCCACCCGAAGTGGTAAGACTCTTGTCTCAGGCAGAGTTTAATGGTAAGGGAAATTTCTCTGCTTTTAACCATGTCTTTCAATTTCTTCAAAATATTTCAAATTACAATTTTCAAGGAATTGATGAAGGCATTTTATGTAGGATTTTTACTCTCACATTTGCGGCAAAAGCTAGAAGTTGGTGCAAAACTCTTCCAATTGCTTCAATTCACAGCTGGGATCAATTTGTTACAATTTTCATTTCTAAATTTGACGACTACGATTATGAAAAGGTATGTGAAGAAATTGAATATCTACGGAGGTTTGAAAATGAGTCTGTTAAGGATTTTAATGTTCGATTTCATTTGAATTGCTTAAGATTTAAAGACGAAGATAAACCTACAGAAGAAGAATCATTAGATTGGTTTGAATATGTTTGTTCTCTGCCTCCCATTCCCAATCCATATGAAATTAGTTCAAGTTTTGTTTCATCCCCTTCCAACATAAATGAAAATCCCAACATGGGTGTGCAAATAAATGGTGATGAAGCGGTTTCACAAAGCTTGGAAAATATTTCCATTCAAATGCAAGAAGACAACAACAACAATTTTGGAGAAAAAGCTGCCTTGAAATCTGAAAGCTACTTTGAAGTAAATTCGGAAAATCAAATCGCAAATCAGCAAGTACAAGAAGCAATCAAAGTAAATAAAATGCAAACTGCTGTACAAATTTCTGAATTTCTCTATGATGAACAAATGCCGAAATCAGGGCAGCAAAGCAGCATTCTTCAAGAAAGCATATGCACGCAAAGGAATGATCTGCAATCTGAAATTTACAATGAGCATAATGCACAAGAGCTCTCAAATAGGGACAGTTTTAAATGCATTGTTTCAGGTTCACATTTTTCCCTCTATCCTGATATTTTTAATGATAGTAATTTTTCCCCTCTTGGTATCAATGATATTTCAGAAATTAAAGAGGATGATTTAAACGAGTTACCATTAAATTTTTATCAAGATAAAGAAATAATAATCGATCATTCTTTTTCCACTAACGAACATCAGATTTTTTTTCCTCCTTCTTGTTTTTATGTATTGGATGAGATTGAAGGGAATTCTAGAGAATCTTGTGAGGTCATTTATGATGATTACTCTGATATTGAGGATGTTGATTTCAATTTTTCTCAAGAGAATCCTCATGACAAAATTCAGATAACATCTGAGGATGAAGAACGCTTCAATTTAGGAGTTATCTCAACTAATCCTCATTTTAGAACAGCAAATTATCTTCATGATTTCACCATTCAAGAAATCATTCCAATTTATGATTCATATGACGATCAAACTCCCATTCCTATTCATAATCATAATTTGTTTTCTATTGCACAAGTTGGAATTCGAAATTACCCAAATTCCATAATTCTGGCCATTCCTTGTGAAAATGAAATCATTTCAAAACAATCCCAATTGTGCTGCAACATTAGTTGTATAAATAGTGATTTCATTTTAGTTTTTCTTTCACAGCTATTTTGTTTAAACTTAGATTTATTTCCTAATTTTATTTTGCAAAATCTTCACACTCTTCACTGGCATATTGAACACCTTACTATCAAACACTCAATTGATGCATTACCCGATTGGGAAATTCAAGTTTCATATTATAATCATCAGCATCGAAAGATATTAATATTCCAATTCACATCAATGCTAATGCTTCATCAAAAGCTTCTATCTTTTCAAAGGCAATGTCAACAAGAGAATGTATTTTTGCAATCTGGCCAACAATTCAATTCAATTAATAAATTGCCATTTTATTTGAAAGGCTTCCATCCATTTTTCATTGACTCATTTGAAAATTGTTTGGAAATTTTTCCTTCAAGGAAAATTGTCAATGATTTAACATTTGTACATAACACTAACAAATTATTTCAGGTCAAAGAATCTAAATGCTCATCTTCACAATCCGGCCTGTTATCTCTTCCTTTGAATATTTCCCAATTTTTAATAGAAATCCATCCAGATTTCTATGATCCAATTGGTATTCAATTAGAAAGGAAATTTCATGAGAGAGAAATTTTAATTAAGTTCCTAACAATAACTGTGCATTCTGATTTCATATTTATTTTCCTTAGTTTAGTCAAATCTGTATTTTTATTACTAACATTTGAACTGTACATAAACGCGGGAATTAAAATGAGAAAATGGCTACACTGGAAATATGACTATACCTAGTCATTCTCATGCATATGGTTAGAATAGGAGTAGAATTAATTTAGTTAGCTTGTTTTTTGTATAGCTAATTTATTTTTAATAGTTTTGTAGATAAAAAAATAAAACAAAGCAATCAGCCATTCTCATACATGTTCAGTGAAAACATTTTTCCCTATCCGAAAATTTCAATTCTTGCTTTCTTTTAAATTTCTTACAGCAATACCTCTACTCTGCCTATTTCGAATAATATCTTGATTAAATTCAATTAAAGTTGCATTTGGTATCAATTGCCTCAAAGCCACTTTTCTTCATTTCGAGATTTCCTTCTAAGGTTTTCTTTTGAAATTTCTATGGTAAGGATTTGAGGATATAAAAGCTTCATGATCCCATTATCCTATGAGATGTATGATTGACTATGATAAACTTAATTCTAATTCAATCATTATTAGTCAATCTAACCTATCACGGTAATCATATGAATTTCATATTATCTTCCTCGAAATTTGCCAAAAGCTGATCTTAAGGATGCCAATTTTGCCGAGTACCCACATTTAAATCTGTTTTGATATTTTTCTACAATTAGTGGCTTGATCTCATACTAATCTTTAGTTTATTATCCGATGCTATAAAACGCATCATGTTTATTTACTAAAGGCATTATTGAACAGTCACTATAACAATACAGATTTTTCTCAAGATTAATTCGGAATGAGCAGAGGTAATAAATTGTTACTTCACTTCAAAAGGGAAGCATAGTTTCATATTTATTTCTGGTAAATTTTATATTCCATGAACATGAATGATTGATTTCATTTAGGCTGATTGCACACTTAGATTTAAAATAAATGATGAGATGATTTTGAACAAAGTCAAAATTTTGATAAATCAAAGGAAGAATTTGAAGATTCATAAGGTAAAATTTGCGGACAATTTCCTTCCACGTATGTATTTGCAAGCTCGTTCTCATCTCTTATTAGTTTCTCTTTTCCTTAGTTTATTTTTTATTCGTGTTCTGTTTTATTTGCAGGTTTTCATTTTGTTTTCAAAACTTGAAGTAAGCAGTAAAGCCATTTCAAATTTGCAATAGGCTCAGGGAAATTTTATTTGTGATGCATTAGAATTTAAGCATTTTTAATTTTGCTTTTATTCACTTAGAAAACCCAATTGAAATTCCAGCGAATATCATAAAACCATTCGCATCATAAGATTTCATTGGAAGTAGTTCTTAGCATTTCTTTGCTCATCAAAAACCTCCGATGTATTATCTTACTCATATGTCACATCGCATTTCACAAATCGGAGGTTTGCAAATGAAGTATACTCCATAATCAAATCGTTGATCTCCGATAAATCACATTACCGATATTGCGAGGACCACATAATTTCAGACCCAATATGAAATTCAAATCAAAGTCATAAAATTATCGCGTCCTTTTACTCGCAATAATGGTAAGAGCATAACTTTTAAAGGGCCGATGTCTCGGATCCGATATGTTATCAAATTTTCATCATAAAGTTATCGGGTCCACTTTTCATCGCATGTCGGCGTATCGAGAATGGTTACATCATGGGCTCAAGATTGTCGATTGCGCCGATTGCCGATCACCGATTAGCTACGACATTCATCGCACATCAGCATTGCAGGAATCATATTGTGTTACATCGAGTGCTTAAGATTGCCGATCGTCGATTTACGTCATCCATTGCATCGCCGATATCGCAATCGTTTCCTTGCAGTTTTATTTATGGCCGATATCTCAGATCCGATATGATTATTGAAATCCCATCATAAAAGTTATCGGGTCCGCTCTTCATCGCATATCGGCATCGCAAAAAAAATATAATGTGTTACATTGGGTACCCAAAGTTTACCGATTACCGATTAAGCTACGACATCCATCGCATCGCCGATATTGCAATCATTCCATCACATTCTTACGCTCACATTACTTCTCTGAATCTACAATGTGTATTTTGCAATGTGGAAAACACGATGCAATTGATTCTCTGATCCCCGATATAATATTTCTTTAAAGATGCCATCACTCCACTGCATAGCACGACTTCTCATCGCATATTTTCATATCGGCGATTCGCCATTGCAACATTTGATGCGAAAACTTCCAATGCATGCCTCTAAGCCGTTAACATTTAATCAATATATGGCATAACAATAAAATTGAAGTCTTGCAAAATAAAATTCAAGCATGGTGAAGAGACATTTGATGCGAATCATCCGATACAGCGATATATAATTTTAAAAGCGAGCTTGGATAATCGCCATGGTAAGAAAGCAGTTAATGACCAATTTGCAGCATATTTAAAGTATTTTGATTTGTCATACATTTCAGTTTTAAATATATAATTCTATAATTAAAAGTGGAATTCAAGGCCTCTCTATCTTCATATTTAAATTTTATTATTTTAGATTTGGTCTTGATCCTGGACAATTTATAAAATCATGGAGTTTATATAAAACTAATAATATCTTGAGAAACAGTCATTACTGCAAATTCTCATTTTAATTTTTGATGCATTTCTTTTAAGTTCAATTCCCTTGAGCACTAAGCATTCCATTTTTACTGCTTGCTTTAGTTTAAATCAAATAAATAATGATTTTGGGGTTATATGATTTTGGTTAGTGTGACTTCTTCATATTGTTAATGATAATTAAAATAAGAAGTCAGCTACTTTGGAGAAACTGATACCTTTCAGGTAAGGTCAAAAGCAATGATCCAATGGTAAGATTCATATGCCCACTTTCATTAATTCCCATTTTATCACTCTAGTTTCATTTTTTGTTTTTAAATTATGCTGATATAAAACTCTGTTTTGCAGCTCTTCACAAAAATTTTCAATCTTCTACCGAATCATATTTTCAAAATCCATACTCTTCTCCTGGCTTTATTTCAATAAGCAACGATAATCTTTATCGAAACAGCTACACCAGGAAGTTTCTGAACCTTTAATCTGTTTCTTTAAGCATTTCTTTTTAGAAAATGATTAAGATGATGCTTGGAAACAAGAAGATTAATATTAGACAGAAAGTATTCATTGTGGCTGAATTGAAATCGTCGCTGCTATCCAAAAAAGCCAAAAAACACTTACAACCCTGCAAGGTATGATTTTTCTAAATCTCAATATAAGAAGGAATGATTACATGATTATTTTCTTTTTCTTCATATTGTTGAGACATTGGTATAAGCATTCTTGTTTGAGTTTATCTTTTGAAACTTGGATTTTCCTGCATTTTTCACATTTCTTCATTTTAATTTCGTTTGTTGATTTCTTTTCTCACTTTAGCATAAGACTTCTTTTCTTTTGGTTTTCAACTTTGATTTTGGTGACGTTGCCATTATTTATATGGAAGACCTATTTGTTACCTAACAATGGTCAGCATACATGGAGAAAAATTGTTAATAGTCACCTATTAGCTTTTTCTTACATCTCTTAGTAAAGTTTGATTTTCTTATTATAAAAGTAGACATACTTAAGGAAGAGATTACCAATCAAGAGAAGTTGGCAAAGTATCATAAAATCTGAAAATTTCTTTTTCATCAAACTGTAATCATTTTGAGATTTCAAAATTTTATTAAGATCTTTTAGAGTTCTATTACCAGTCAAGAAAAGTTATTTTTAACCAAGTAAAGACACTTTACAGCAAAGCACCTTTAACTCTGAAATTGTCATTCTCAACTCTTAAGGAGTCAATGATTCTCCCTGTCCCAAAGAGTCTTATTTTTCTAGAGAATAATCCAGAAATATATTTAAACTTAAAAGATAAGAGGTTTCATCGTGAGCCTGCTTACCATGATCATAGTGGAAAATAGGCTGACATTACCAACACTGCTAAACAAACCAGAGTAATGGCTTATGATTGCAAACAATTATAAGACAAGGGGTCTCATCACAAGCCAGCTTGTTCAGTCCAATTTTAACCAGTGAATGGCATTGTCAACTATCTGTCCACCAAACCAGGACAATGGCTTTTAAGAGAAATAAAAAATAAAAATTCAAAGAAAATAAACATATATAAATGGATTTATCTCTAGATCAATAATTCTTAAGTAGATGGGATTCAGAATCATTTATGATTAAAAGGTAACCCTGTCGAAACTATAGACGTTTGCTGGCAACAGTGGCTCTACCTATGACAAATGAGTATATCTTAAAAGCTAAGCTGTAAAGTTACCCCTGCTTTATCCCTTCAGCTAATTAATGACTGATATAAAGTTTTGAAATATTTTAATTTATGAGAAATTTTAAGAAAAAATACAGTTAGATGATTCTTGTTTTTATTAAGATTAATGAACCAAGTCAAGCATTCCAAAAAATATTTCTCTCTTCTTTGATTATTTTTACTTTAATTTTTGGAAAATCTCATTCATATCAAGCAGAGATAACTGGTTCTTCTCCCGTGTGTCACCATTGTTGTGGTAAAAACACAACCCCCCATTTTTGACTTCTTCACTTCAAATAATGGGGACCCTTTCTATAAAATTTGGGCTAGGCACCTTTTTGGATTTTTATTTTGGTTGATTGCCCTACGCTTTTGTTAATTTTTAGTTTTCCTTGGATTCTTGTTTTGATTGCTTTGTTAGAATCAATTTTTTATAAGCTTCCCATCAACGCTTGTTTCGCCTCATTTGGTCAACTGGTTTGAAAATGGCACTCCTTTGAAATCTCATCATTTATCTAGCCTGGGTTAAAAATGCATAAAATGTACAATATCACATTTTGTAAATAAATTTGTTCAATAACGCATTCAGTTTAAATATTAACTCGTAGAGGGTTTTACTAACATTTTTCATTATGCAGCCAAATAATTAAGCATCGGGACTTAAGAAATTCACTCCAATTTTCTAATCAAATCTTAATCTCAAAAAACCAAACATTCAAGTGGCTGCAGTTTTATTTTTAGTTATAGTTTAAAAACTTATGTTCATAAAAACAAAATAAAAAAATGAAAATTTAAGTTTAAAATTAAATTTTAAATTAATTAA
>APFE030153704.1:0-17760 GCA_000404065.3 Pinus taeda
TGTGGGGAAACCCTTTGATCAAATCTTCTTTTATCTTCAAAGTTCAGCAGAGAAAGAGAGAGAGTACATTACAACAGAAGTCAATACTTTGACTTATCTAGATCTATCATAGATCATTTCGTATCATGATGAGATCAGTTGAAGACATTCTGCTTCAACTGAATCTCAAGGTGACTCCTTCACCTATCATCGTTTTGCATCTCGTCCATTTGCTGCACCTCTCTGTGCTGCACCATGCTGCACTTATCATGACCATGCTATGCACTTCATGTTGCTGCTCCTGTCACTGAGCTGCTCCAATTATTGGGCTGCTCTTTATCATGGATCTGTACCCAGTATTGCTGATCTGCACTCAATGACTGCTATGCTGCACTCATCATACAGCATCACTTTGCTGCCCCCATAATGCTGCAACCATCACCATGTTGCATTCTTGTTACAACATCATACTATGTTCCTGAGCTGCATCATGTTGCTCCACTGCTGAGTTGCTGTGCACAAGTTTGCCATGCTGCTCACATCATACTAGCTGTCACTGCTTTATGTAATAGGACAGTCAATAATAGATTTGCTGCTGTCACCATGATGACTGGTTAGGGCACCAAGCACTATTGAAACAGTCCTCCAACAGTCATCAAAACAATCTAGGACAACTCTCTGGTTATGCAGTTGATCTGAGCATATATACAAGCCCTCAAATACCCATACACAATCCTTGATTGTGGTGTTAAGGACTGTGGCCTAAAACACAGTCTTCCTGTAGCTTCCAGGCAGCATAAAACTCTCCTTGTCCTTTCAACGAGACCCCTACAGATCTGTCCCATAGCTCCTCTAACTCGGCTTTCCTACAAGAAGAGAACAGCTTCATTTAGCTCTTAACAGGGCCTCATTTGGTCAGCGGATATGGACTGTTAGATTGCGTATTAGGACTTCTTTAGCCTGCATATATGAACGTATTTAGTCAACGTATTAGGGCTTCTTCAGGCAGCATATTAAGGCTCCTCCTTGACTGCGTATAAGAGCCTCTTGGACAGCGGATAAGGGCCTCCATTAAGTGTGGATTAAAGCTCTTCTTTCAGCGGATTAGAGCCTTCCTTAAGAGCGGCCTAAGGCTCCTCTTGACCTGCAGCTAGGGCACCTTCTACTGCGGCTAGGGCATCATCTACTTGGGCCAGCGTACTCTTAGTGTCTCTCTCTTTCACCAAAAACCCAAAGATGTGGTGAGGAGGAGATCACATGAAGAGTGTGTGTGTGTGTCCAAATGACTCCAAGTCCTCTTCTATTCATACTAAAACGTAGAGGTTGAATGGACGTGACTATTGGGCTTCTGAGCCTACTCAAGTTGCTGGTTGGCTTGATAATAATTCCATAAACAAAATAAATTCATATCTCCATAAATACTTATCGCAATCGGATGATCTTTGGATCAATCCTACACCTCTCGACGAGAGGGATCCAATAAAAATATCAGCTGCCATAAATAAGCTGACCTACATGGAGTTTGGCCCTAGTTGCCAATTTAACAGAAATCCATATGTGTGTTTCGCATTGTTTTATGGTATCAGAGCCAGAAAAAGAGATTTCTTGAGCAGCTATTCTTTGCATCCTAAATCTCGTGAGTTCTTTCTCTCAATCCCTTCTAAGGTCGAGCCTTTTGTAAGCCAGATAGCCTTCACTAAGTCTTAGCTTCGGCTCTGCTCATTGTGATAAAAGCTAACAGTCGTCTATCTCGATACAGAAGTGGATTCTGGGTTTTGTGGAATTACGAGAGCCAAGGGTTCTTTGTTTGTGTGAATTCCAGCTTTTTAAGTGGAGCAGATCTCAGTTGTTGGCATTAATCTCAGGAGATTACGTGTGAAAGTTTTTTTTGGGACGCTCGGTCACTAAGAAAGGCGCTACACCTTCGAGCTCACTATCACTTTGCATTTTTTTTGCTGCCGCTGCTCGTTGTATTTTCCAGATCTGCTAACCAATTTTGTATTGTTCATCGTGCACTCAAATTTTTTGCTACTTCAGGGTACATACATACAGCAATTTTTGTTGATTCAGCGGATTTGGCAGACTCGGAAGGAAAACTTCAGTGCACGGCACCCACACCAGGACGTGTCAAAACGAAAATAAGATCCCGAGTGTCAACAGTTTGCGCAGCATAGATAAAGTGAAGCAATAAAATATACCATATCGATAGGACTAATACCGACCACTGAAGGCCAAAGGGAATTCTGTTCTGTCTAACTGCAAAAGCAAATATTACCGTGGCCAAGATTCATTCAGTCCGAGCGTTCATTTCTGTTACTCGACTTACCGTGGCCAAGATTCTTTCCATTTCCGCCACCGGGCTCGATTCTTGGTGGTTTCCACCGACCCAGCGAAGTCTATCGTGTCTTTTGACCAGCGTGAACGTGTTTTTTTGCGTGACCATATGCGACTACTCCAGACGTGCCACAGTCAGATTTGTTATTACGCTTCATGCCACAGTCAGATTTGTTATTCACGCAAATAAAACTCGTGCCACAATCAGTACGACTATTCCAGATTGGTTATTACGCTTCATGCCACAGTCAGCACGCGTCTATCTCAGGCAAGGCCAAGTGATTACACCCTATCGGGTATCATATATATTCATAAACAGGTATATAGTAAATCCTTTGTGTATTGTTCAGCATTCCGTCATTTTATGCTCAGTCAGCACTCGGCCCCACCAATTTGTGCCTCTGTCAGATATTTTAATAGTCAAAATCCTCCTAAAATTTCAGACCTCTGACTTCCCTTTGATGACAATACACTGAAAATACCTCAAGAATCTGTGCTGGAAATGCTTGTTGGGTACTACTGAAAGTCAGTTATTTTTTTTAAAAAGATAGTGCTATACATAATCTCTTGAAACCCGCCTCTCAGACCAATTTCTGGTTATATCTATCAGTTTAAAAATTTGTGCCGGATTTTTTTTGGTATTTTTCTGTGCCTTGGGAAACGTGCAAATGGCTTCACTCACCAATCTGATGTTGGAAGGCAGCCAGCGCTTTAATGGCAAAAATTATAACATCTGGAAACAGAGAATGTTGACCATTTTTGAATATAGGCATCTTGATCAGCTCGTTCTCAACAAAGAGCTTCGTCCTGGTACAGCTGGCACCGATCAAGATAAGTTTGATGATCGAAATCGAGAGGCTGTTATGCTCCTCAAGCTATCTGTGACTGATGATTAGTTACCGCAGACTCCTTCTGGCAAGACAACTGCCGAGATCTGGCAACAGTTGAAAGAATTACACGAGACATCCGACAAGAGCAGAGCCTTCTTTCTCAAAAATCAGTTGTTCTCCATCATGATGGACGAACATATCTCTTTACAGGAACATCTCAACAAGATTAAAGACATTCGAGAACAGCTCGAAGCCATTGGTCGCACCATGGAGGAAAAAGATATGGTAGTCATCACTCTGAAAAGTCTACCACAATCTTATGAGCACTTCATTGAAACACTCAACATTATCGCCACTAGTGTTGATCTGAAGTTTCCAGATTTATGCACCAAACTCATGCAGCAGGATCGTTGGAAACAACAGTTTGGTAGTGGTGCAGCATCAGCCTCCTCAAAAAATGCTTTTGCTGCCAAATATCAGTCTTCTCAGTCCTTTCAGCAGAAAGGTTCTTCTCAGTCTTTTGATCCTGCTATAAAGAAAAATGTGTAGTGTAATTACTGTCACAAGTTCGGCCACATGAAGAAAGATTGCCGACAAAAAATTGCTTCTGAACAGAAGAAACAGGGAGGGCTTCATCAGACAGCGAATATTGCAAAACATTCCGAGCAGACAGACTCTGCCTTTTACGCCTTTATGGCTAAAAGATCTTCAGATCATATTCCATCATCTGCCTGGTACATTGACTCTGGTGCCTCACGCCATTTTTCTCACAGGCGTGACTGGTTTATTGACTTCTCACCTTTCAGTGATTCCGTGGTATTTGGCGGAGGTGAGAAATATACAGTGGATGGCAGAGGTACAGTTCAAATTCGGTCTGGTGGGCGCACACTCAGTTTTTTGAATGTGTACTATGTTCCTGGGATGGAAATTAATCTGTTGTCTGTCAGTCAGATTATGAGAAACTCTCCTCAGCTTGATGTAGTATTCAGTATGCACAAATGCTCTATTATCGACAGGGAGACTAGTCTTACAGTTGTTGTTGGCCTAGAAGATCATGGTTTACACAGGCTTCTTGACACTGGTGATTCTCCAGAAGTGGCTCTAGCAACTCGTATTTCTCCTATCAGCACTCTTTGGCATCAGCGATATGGGCACCTAAACATGCAGTATCTCTCTCAGCTTTCTCGAGAAAGACTTGTGTCAGGGTTACCTGATATTCAAACTCAGCAATTGGGCGTATGCAGCGCTTGTCAAGCTGGCAAACAACATCGGTCTTCATTCACGAATGGAGAATCTTGGCGCGCATCTAAGGTACTCCAGTTAATTCATGTTGATATTTGTGGTCCTATGAATACATCTTTATCACTGCTTGCAATATTTTTTTGCTTATTGTAGATGATTTCAGTAGAAAAGATGTGGGTAATAATTTTCTCAAAATAATAAATCTGATGCATTTAGTATCTTCAAAAGTTTAAACCATAAGTTGAAAAAGAGTCCCTGGCTGTAATATCATGACTCTTAGGACAGATAACGGGGGGGAATTTTGTTCTTCTGCTTTTTTCCAAACTTCTGTGATACTCATGGCATAAAACGCCAGTTCACACACCTTACACTCCTCAGCAGAACGTGTGTTGGAACGCCGCAACCGCACGGTGTTGAAATGGCTCGCTCCATGTTACAACACAAGAATGTTCCAAACAAATTCTGGGCTGAAGCAGTCTTTACTGTTGTTTATCTTCTTAACTGATCACCCACTCAGGCTGTTAAAGGGAAGACTCCCGAAGAGGTTTGGTCTGGTCGTAACCCGAAGATCAGTCACCTCAAAGTTTTTGGCTCAAATGCATATGTTTGGATTCCAGCTGCTAAGCGCTCTAAGTTGGATTCCAAAAGCCAGAAACTCATGATGACAGGGTACAGTGATCATCACAAGGCTTACAGACTAATAGATATAGCCACTGGTCATCTTAGCTTCAGTCGGGATGTGGTATTTGATGAAGACAGAGGATTCTTTCAGTCTTCTTCTTCTGAGCAGTGTTCTGAGGATCAGCCTCATAGTGTTCTTCTTCCAGTAAGTCCACATGATGGGAGGGATGATGCAGCATCAGTGTTTGATAATACACTGCCTGCACTTTCTCCAGAAAATAACCCTTCTCTTGCTGCCCCTATTGTTTCTGAACCTTCTCCATCTCCTCCTGATATTGGTTCCTCTACTTCTCGGCCAAAATGGTGGGCTAAAACCATTGGTGATCTCAGGGATGATGAACTCCTTGAAGGACGAACTTCTAGACATAAGAGCAAACAGCAGTATACAGTAAACTTTGCTCTTATGGCTAATCTACACAGTATCTTTGAGCCTCAAACTTACTCAGAAGCTAAGGGTATATCTGAGTGGGAACAGGCTATGGACGTTGAATTCCAAAGTCTTCAGAAAAATCACACATGGACCCTTTCTGATCTTCCTGAAGGGAAAAATCCCATTAGCTGCAAATGGGTATATAAAGTGAAATACAAAGTCGATGGAACTCTAGACAAGTATAAAGCTCGTCTTGTGGCTCGAGGATTCTCACAGAAGGAAGGCATTGACTATGAGGAAACTTTTGCTCCTACAGCCAAAATGAGTACCATACGGCTTGTTCTTGCCCTAGCAGCTCAGTTCAAATGGAAAGTTCATCAGATGGATGTAAAAAGTGCTTTCCTAAATGGTGACTTACAGGAAGAAGTCTACATGACACATCCTCCAGGATTTAAGATTGCTGGTCAAGAACAGAAAGTGTGTAGATTAGCTAAAGCTCTCTATGGGTGGAAACAAGCTCCTCGGGCTTGGTACATGAAAATTGATTAGTACCTGACAGATCATGGTTTTCAGCGGAGCCCATCTGATGCAAATCTGTATATCAAGCATACTTGTGATGATATCTTGTTTGTAGTTGTCTATGTAGATGACCTTATCATTACTGGCAGCTCTGCACATTTGATCCATGGGATCAAACAAGACTTCTGCAGAACCTTTGATATGACAGACTTGGGACTTCTTCACTACTGTCTGGGGATTGAAGTTTGGCAGACTGAAAATCACATCTTTCTCTCTCAGTCCAAGTATGCCAAAAATCTTGTGGACAGGTTCAGAATGCAGGATTGCAAACCAGCCACGACTCCTATGGAACCAGGGCTCAAACTTTCAGCTCAGTCATCCTCTCTTCCTGTGGATGAAACTTTATTCAGGCAATTAGTGGGAAGTCTCATCTCCTTACTGCCACCAGACCAGACATCAGTTTTGCAGTGAGCTACATTTCCTGCTTCATGTCCGCTCCTAAAGCGGATCATTGGATAGCAGCAAAGCGTGTGCTACGATATGTGCGTGGCACTTCTGATTATGGACTCCTATACACTCGCAGTTCCGATCCTATACTTAGTGGTTACACAGATTCTTTACTCCTAAGAACTTCTCACTTCAAAAAATCGATTTTCTTGATGTCTCGGTGTGTATTCCAAATGACGCGCAAGCCCCTTCTTATATATCACTGTTGGACAACTAGTGGCCCAGATTAAATCCTAATCAAAGGCTCAGATCATTTTGCCTTGATCTGTGTTTTTCCTAGAAGTTTCACCCATGATTAGATTAATACACATTAATATTTTAATTTTCCTAAGTTTAGACTTAGGAACCCCATTAAAAATATTAATTATTTTAGTAAAATCACTTCTGGGTGGAATTTCCCAAAACACTTTCTGGGTTCTTTGGAATACATGTTCCCAAGCCTCTCAGCAGAATTTGAGGCTTAGAGAACATCCGATGCTACCCCAAATAAAAAATCCCTCTTAGTGACGAATGTGCTCTAGCAATACACTGCTACTGCATACTGCTCTGACTCTTAAGCATCGTCCTCTGCGATGTTGATGTCTGACATGCTGTCCACCAACTACTACGATGTTGCTGCTATTGTACTACTGCCTTTGACACTGCCACTACCAATCCTACATCTATACTACAACTCCCTCTCAAATGTTGCATCTGCTATGCTGCTAGCACTACCACGCTAACACTGCATCTGTACTGCAAATCAGTTGCTGAGAGAAGCAACTAAAAATACCCAAAACTAGACAAGTAGCCAGGGATACACCTCAGTGCTGAAACCCTCTCTGCTGCTAGTCCCATGCTGTCTTCTGAAGCCACTGTGTTGATGAAGCTCTGCACTGTGCCTCCATGCACTGTTGCCTCTCTACTCTGCGCTGCTCAAGTTTTGGCACTTCTAACTACTGCATCTGTCCCTCTAACACTCCATGGTACCAACTGAACACTCCACCATCCCGCTACTACTGATCATGGGCTCCCGTAGCAAGGTGATGATCCAAGAGTTGGGCTCCTCAAGGATCCTGCCCATCTGTAGCTCTATCAAACTACATTTCTATATCAGCCCACCTCCCTCCTGGAGGTATCTTGGCTATCATGGCAAACTCCTCCTCCTGTTCAATATTTGCGACTGCAACTTTAGGATCATGCTTCTCATCCTTGTCCTTTTTCTTCAAAGGACACTGCGATGCATAGTGGCCCATTTCGCCACATTTGAAACATTTCACCATAAAGACGTCCTTCTTTCGTCTCTTTTGCCCCTGCTGTCCCTTTGATGCAAGGGCGGTGTTATCCTCCTCCTCTACTTTGGGATTTGACCCACTCCTGTTGTTGCTTCTATCAAGTTTGACCTTGACCAAGTCTCTCCTCAACTCTTCTTGTTTTAGAACTGCCCACATCTCGTCCCAATTTGGCAATGCTACTCTGCCCAAGATACTTTGGACGAAGACTTGCCATTAATCCAAGATGGAATTTAGAGCCAGTCTCACTAACTCTAAATCCTAAGGTGTGTGTCGCATAACCGACAACTCATCACGGGTCTCCTTCAGTTTCGTGAGGAATGGATCCACACGTTCTCCCTTTTGTATCTGCGCAGATCTCAACTTCTGTTCCAAGTACATCTTCCATTGCTCAAAAGATCCATGATACAATGTGGCTAAGGCATCCCACATCTCCTTAGCAGTCCCTCTGCTAGCAACGTGACATACCACACGATCCTTGACTCCATCCAGGATCATCCTCTTCGCCTTCGCCATCTCAGCTCTGTACTTCTTCAGCCCATCTATATCTGCCGGGACAAATACCACACTATCAACATATCTCTCGAGGGCATGCTCATCCAGAAGGAAGGACATTCTAGCCTTCCAGATGACGTAGTTGGAAGCCTCGTCCAACCTGTCCTGATCCCTCAAGCCAGTGGTTGCCATATCCTCCGAAAAATGTCAAACAACTCGCTCTTTCTTCCTACTTCATAGCTCCTAGACTAGCTTACGCACTCCTTGATGTTGCTGGTAAGTCCACTACCCAGCAAATTAGAAACACTGATTTCCTCGGGAAGAAATCACTGAGGAAGTATTCCCTCACTATGCGATCTGCTTCCTTCCAACGGATTTTCTACCCAACACTCAACTTGCAAAAAACTGCGTCCCTTTAGCTCTGCACTGAGGCTCTGTGTGGCTCCCTCTACCTTAGCAAATTCTCAATCCGATAGTATTACCTCTATGTCGGCTCACTCAAAGAGAAACAACCTCGAAAATATCGCCCTTCTCACTAGAACTGCGCAACCCCTTAGGGGATTCGAATTGCTACTTGTTGCAGCAAGTTGGCCCTAGCTTTAGTGCTAGATCTGTTCTTTCCCATTTCACATCGACAAATCTGATACCATGTGAAAATTCCTAGATCTAACAATCTCAGGAATCCTACTGCAACCAACTGAATCTACTTCACCTAGATTGTAAACTACATTACACACTTATTTCAGATTTCTTCTTGAAACATTGAAGCAAATTACTAAAGCAGCCTACACCAAATTAAATATGATTCTAAAACATAGAAACTGAGCAAGGAAATACAAACACATAGGAAACCATTTTTTTGAACAAATGTCCTTGGAAAAACCCAATGCGGGAAAACCGGTGCAACAACTTTGAGGGTTTATTATTATGCAAGAGAAAATCTGAGTACAATTCTAGGATGCCCAACTAGCAATCTGATACAGAGAGAATATTAGACAAAAGAATGGTGAAATGACCTCACCCTGTCACTGGGAGAATCAGTGATTGATCTTGCGGAACTGGAGGCTCTGCGTCACCCTCTGTGTGGCCTCTGCAAAGAATTCTGTCACTCCCGATAGTTTCTATGTCACCCCTACTAGGTATTACGCTGCCTCTCCTTTGGATCCTCTGTTGGCTGAGAAAATTGATCTTCTGCCTCCCGGACTCACACCCCAGCTTTCGGCAACTGAAACTCGACTTCCCTTAGTAGGAAACTTGACTTCTCCTCAAAGACTGCGGTACCACTGCGTCAATACTATGTGGGCCAGCATCAACCTTCCTCTGGACGTCTTTCTTTCCTCCCTCTGCCTCGTACTCTCCGGAAATTCCTTATTCCGAATTCTCATTGTCCCTCTGCTACAAGAAATATCATCAATCGATTTTTCCTCTTGAGAACTTACTTCAGAAAATTGATTTTCTTGATCTCAGTGTGTCTTCCAAATGACCCTAAAGCCCCTTCTTATGTCTTCTTGTTGGACAACCAACGACCTAGATTAAATCCTAATCAAAGGCTCCAATTGTTTTGGCTTGATCTGTGTCTTTTTCTAGAAGTTTCACCCATGATTAGATTAATGCCCATGAATATTTTAATTTTCCTAAATTTAGACTTAGGAACCCCATTAAAAATATTAATTATTTTAATAAAATCACTTTTGTGTAGAATTTCCCAAAATGCTTTCTGAGTTCTTTGGAATACATGTGCCCAAGCCTCCCTTCAAAATTTGAAACTTAGAGCACATTCGATGCTACCCCAAACCAACACTCCCTCTTAGCGAAGAATGCGCTCTAGCAATACACTGCTACTGCATACTGCTCTAACTCTGAAGCATCGTCCTCTATGTTGTTGATGTATGACATGTTGTCCACCAACTATTGCGCTATTGTTGCTACTGTATTGCTACCTTTGACACTACCACTGCCAATGCTACTTCTATACTACAACTCCCTCTCAAATGTTGCATCTGTTATGCTACTAGCACTGCCATTGCTAACACTTCATCCGTATTGCAACTCAGTTGTTGAGAGAAGCAATTGAAAAACACCCAAAACTAGACAAGTAATTGGTGGATACACCTCGATGTTGAAATCATGATTGATGCTAGTCCCACGTTGTCTTCAGAAGCCACTGCGTTGCTAAAGCTCTGCACTGTGCCTCCACGCACTGTTGCCTCTTTGCTCTACGCTGCTGAAGCTCTGTTTTGTGCCTCCACACGTTGTTGCCTCTGTGCTCTATGCTGCTCAAGTTCTAGCACTGCTAACTACTACATCTGTTGCTCCAAAACTCCATGGTACCAACTGAAAACTCCACCATCCCGCTACTACTGATCATGGGCTCTCTTAGCAAGGTGATGATCCAAGAGGTGGGCTCCTCAAGGTTCCTGCCCATCTGTAGCTCTATCGAACTACAATTATATATCAGCCAACCTCCCTCCTGGAGATATCTTGGTTGTCATGGCGAACTCCTCCTCTTGTTCAATATTTGCAGCTGCAAATTTAGGATCATGCTTCTCATCCTTGGCCTTTTTCTTCAAAGGACACTAGGATACATAGTAACCCATCTCGCCACATTTGAAATATTTCACCATAGAGATGTCCTTCTTTCGTCTCTTTTGCCCCTGCTTTCCCTTTGATGCAAGGGTTGTATTATCCTCCTCCTCTACTTTGGGATTTGACCCACTATTGTTGCTGTTTCCGTCAAGTTTGACCTTGACCAGGTATCTCAATTCTTCTTGTTTCAAAACTGCCCACATTTCGTCCCAATTTGGAAATGTTGTTATGCCCAGGATACTCTGGATGAAGACTTACCATTCATCCGAGACGGAATTTAGAGCTAGTCTCACTAACTCCAAATCCTAATGTGTATGCGGTGCAGCCGACAGCTCATCATGGGTCTCCTTCAGTTTCGTGAGGAATGGATCTACACGGTCTCCCTTTTGTATCTGCGTAGATCTCAACTTTTGTTCCAAGTACATCTTTCGTTGCTCAAAAGATCCTTGATACAATGTGGCCAAGGCATCCCACATCTCCTTAGAATTCCCTCTGCTAGCAATGTGACATACCACATGATCCTTGACTCCATCCAGGATGATCCTCTTCGCCTTCGCCATCTCATCTCTGTACTTCTTCAGCGGATCTGCATCTACAGAGACAACTACCACACTTTCAACATACGTCTTGAGGGTATGCTCATCTAGAAGGAAGGACATTCTAGCCTTCCAGATGACGTAGTTGGAAGCCCCATCCAACCTGTCCTAATCCCTCAAGCCACCAGTTGCCATATCCTCTGAAAAATGTCGAACAACTCGCTCTTTCTCCTTACTGCGTAGCTCCTAGGTTGGCTTACACACTCCTTGATGGCGCTGGTAATTCTGCTGCTCCTTTGCTGCCCAACAAATGAGAAATGTTGATTTCCTCGATAAGAAATCATTGAGGAAGTATTCCCTCACTATGCGATCTGCTTCCTTTCGACAACTTTTCTGCCCAACACTTAGCTTGCAGAAAAATGCGTCCCTCTAACTCTGCGCTGAGGCTCTTCGTGGCTCCCTCTGCCTCGGCAAATTCTCAATCCGGCAATCTTACCTCTATGTCAGCTCACTCAAAGAGAGACAACCCCGAAAATATCGCCCTCCTGATTAGAACTGTGCAATCCCTCAGGGGATTCGAACTGCTACTTGCTGCAGCAAGTTGGCCCTAACTTCAGTGCTAGATCTGCTCTTTCCTGTTTCACACCAACAACTCTGATACCATGTGAAAACTCCTAGATCTAACAATCTTAGGAATCCTACTACAACCAACTGAATGTACTTCACCTAGTTTGTAAATTACATTACAAACTTATTTCAGATTTCTTCTTGAAACATTGAAGCAAATACTGAAGCAGCCTACACCAAATTAAATATGATTCCGAAACATAGAAACTAACCAAGGAAATACAAACATATAGGACACCGTTATTTTTGGAGAAATGTCCTCTGAAATACCTAATGCAGAAAAACCGGTGCAGCAGCTCTGAGGGTTTTATTATTATGCAGGAGAAAATCTGAGTACAATTCTAGGATGCTCAGCTAGCAATCCAATACAGAGAGAATACTGGACAAAAGAATGGTGAAATGACCTCACCCTGTCACTGGGAGAACCAATGACTGATCCTGCTAAATTGGACGCTCTGCGTCACCCTTTGCGTGGCCTCTGTGCAGAACTCTGTCACTCGAGAGTTTTTGCGTCGCCCCTGCTAGGTATTATGCTGCCTCTCCTCTGGATTCTTTGCTGGCTAAGAAAATTGACCTTTTGCCTCTCAAACTCACACCCTGTATTCCGGCAACTGAAACTCGACTTCCCTTAGCAGGAAATTTGACTTCCCCTCAAGGATTGCGCTGCCTCTACGTTAGCACTGCGTGGGCCAGTGTCAGCCTTCCTCTGGACATCTTTCTGTCCTCCCTCTGCCTCATAATCTCTGGAAATTCCTTGTTCCATATTCTCACTGTCTCTCTGCTGCAAGAAATCTCCTCAATCGATTTTTCCTCCTGAGAACTTCTCACTTCATAAAATCAATTTTCTTGATCTCACATTGTGTCTTCCAATTGGTCCTCAAGCCCTTTATTATATCTTCATGTTGGACAACCAACGACCTATATTAAATCCTAATCAAAGGCTCAGATCGTTTTGGCTTGATCTGTGTCTTTTTCTAGAAGTTTAACCCACGATTAGATTAATACTCGTTAATATTTTAATTTTCCTAAGTTTAGACTTACGAACCCCATTAAAAATATTAATTATTTTAATAAAATCACTTCTATGTGGAAATTCCGAAAACTCTTTCTATGTTCTTTGGAATACATGTGCTCAAGCCTCCCTACAAAATTTGAGGCTTAAAGCACATCCGATGCTACCCCAAATCAACAATTTCCTCATTTGGGTTCGAGATATTTCACCTAGGTTTTGGATAGCTTGCATAGCAATGGAAAGTTCTATTAGTCCTACTCATTTTATGTACCTAATTCTCATCATTAATAAAATGGTTCGGTTTGTTCTACTAGATTTCTTGGTGTTCTGATTTGTTTTTGTGGTTTTTAATTTATCTTATTGTTCCTAGTTCATCGCTTTGGTATTTATTGTTAATTTCCAGTTAGGAATATTACATACTATTTCTAACACTCCCACTTAATTACGACTGTATGCCTCAACATTAACTTATCATGACTCAACTATGCCTAAGAGGCTTACAATAAAAAATTGACTTAATCATAACTTGAACATGCCTACTAGTCTAAGTCTTAGCTAGGCTTACAATGACTCAACACATTTCCTATGTTGGATTTTCTTTTTCATTTCTTCCAAATTCTATACCCTTGAAGCTGCTTCATTCTCTGTTGTGTTTTCTTGTTGTAGGCTCCACATTTCTTCACTTGTTTATATTGTAATTTTTCTTTGACTTCTCTTATATTTGTTCTGAGTCTGTCTCCTATAACTTCCTCTTCAAAGACTTGTTCACTTATGTAACACTGCCACCAATGTTGTGAAAATCGCGATCGGGATTAAATCGGCGCGGGGAACAAATCAGAAAAAAATCGGAAAAATTGGGAAAAAATCGTTTGGTACAAAAATATTCATTTTTTTTCAATTGTTTTAATATCTAAACCATCTACAACATAAAATAAATACATTGACACATAAATATGATAAAAAAACTAATATATAGGATGTTTAATATCATTTCTAGCGCTAAAATCACACATAACATTGGATCATGTCCTGAATAGTAAGTCCTAACTCCGGAGTCCCAACTCAGCCTCAAAATATCAACAAAAAATATGATAATGTATCTCATCATGTCATAATGTCATATACAATAAAATGAAAGTCTAATCCTATTGATTTCCTCTGCCCCTCTTGCGAGAAAATGCCACAACTTTCCCTTTCCCCTTAGATGTAAGATGCTGGTGCCCGTTGCTGGTGGAGATGGCAGTGGAGTCTATGTGCCCTCTATGAGCTTGAAGAACTAGAAGTAGGAGCTATAGGAGGTAGACCACGTCCTCTACTGGTGCGGGGTAGCCCGGGCAGGTGGTGTCACCTGGAAACATTACATCTCCCAAATCCTGAAATCCTGAAAAAACTATAAGCTGCTGGATTTTAAAATGAAATCTAAAAAATTCACTTCTCATATAAATCCAATTGAGCTGGAACCACTCTCAAACATCCTGAGTCATTTCATGGTAATGTTAAAAATTTAAGTAAAAGGATGAAAATGAAGATTAAGGATAATGTCACTTTTACTTCAAGAATTTAACATTACCATGAATAACATATCCATACTAGGGCCTAGACTTGATCATTAAGCAATTGAAAAACCAAAAAAAAATTATAAAATCGTGCTGCCCCGACCCCCCACGATTTTTTGGTAAAAATCGCGATTTTTTCAATAAAAATCGGCAAAAAAAAATTAGGCGATTTTTTCGTTTATTTATCGCGATTTAATCGGCAAGGTGAAAAAATCGTGATTTTTTCATTAAATCGCGATTTTCACAACACTAGGTGCCACAACTCTTCATCTTCAAATTGTGAACTTTGCTCTACTTCTTGTGATTCATATTCTTGATCTTCTTTCTACCATATTTCTTGATAGCATAATTTAATCTCTTCTTGAATTCATTTTTGAAAGATTGTTTCAATGCTTTCTTCTTCGTCTTCAAAAACTTCCAATCTCCTTTCCTGCATCTTTTTCTTCATCTTCTCTTTCAGCTATCACTATCACTGGTTTGTTGTCCTATTTATGTGAAAATTTCTATGCCACAATCCCTACTGCAACAAACTGATGGTACTTCTCCTACTTGTTTAAATCTTGCAAGTTATTTACTGTGTTCTACGGTAAATCGCAAAGAAAATACATCTGCAACCTTCACTTAATTTACATATATGCAAAAACAAAATACTGAGCAAGAAATAAAAATACAACACATAGGACACAATTATTTTTGGACAAACAATCCTCGGAAAAAACCAATGTGGAAAAAACGGTGCAATAGCTCTGAGGGTTTATTCTCATTAAGTAGTAGCAAAATCTGAATACATTACTGAATACCTCACAGGGTTATTTAGTTACAGAGAGATACTGGCAGAAGCTTTGTGAGTTTACCTCACACAATCACTGAGAAAAGTCCCTGATGTTCCGACTATTGGATGAGATGCCCCTCACAGGCTCTGCGCTACCTCTACGATGTATCAGCATCAACCCTTTCAAGCATTGTGTCACCCAGCTGGGAATTCTATCAAAAGCCCAAAGTCACTGCTCTCAGCCTCCCAGTCTCACACCCCGGCTTTCGGCTGCTGAAACTGACCCTCTCCTCTGATTTTTGGCTCTCTCTCTCTACCTCTGCATCACTTCTATGTGGCCCTTCTGACACTGTGTCAACCTCTGCGTCAAGGCTTCTGGATCACTTACTACCTATCTCTGCTGATGTATCTCCAACTGATATTCTCTCTCTCTGGAAGCTGTTATCCCTACCCCTCAATTGCAAGATATCTCCTCAATTGATTTTTCCTCCTTAGAAGTTAGAACTTCTCACTTCAGAAAATCGATTTTCTCTATCTCTCTATGTATTTTCCAAATGACCCTCAAGCCCCTTCTTATATCTTCCTGTCGGACAACCAACGACCTAGATTAAAACATAATCAAAGGATCAAATCATTTTGGCTTGATCCGTGGCTTTTTCTCGAAGTTTCACCCCTGATTAGATTAATACCCATTAATATTTTAATTTTCCTAAGTTTAGACTTAGGAACCCCATTAAAAATATTAATTATTTTAATAAAATCACTTTCAGGTGGAATTTCCCAAAACGCTTTTTGGGTTCTTTGGAATACCTATGCCCAGGCCATTCTCCAAAATTTGAGACTTAGAGCACATCCGATGCTACCCTAAATCAACACTCCCTCTTAATGAGGAATGTGCTCTAGCAATACACTGCTACTGCGTACTGCTCTGACTCAGAAGCATCGTCCTTGCGCTGCTGATGCTGACATGTTGTCCATTAATCACTGCGCTACTACTGCAACTATATTGCTTCCGACACTACCTCTATCAACACAGCATCCGTACTACAACTCCCTCTGCATTTGTGCTACTGTTGGTCCTACTACCGAACACTGCATCTGCACTGCAACTCAGTTGCTGAGAGAAGAAACTGGAAACACCCAAAACTGGACAAGTATCTAGTGGATATTCCTCAATGCTGAAATCCTGATTGTTGCTAGTCCCATGCTGCCTCTGAAGCCATTGCGTTGTGGAAGCCCTGCACTGTGCCTCCTTGCACTGCTACCCCTCTGCTCTGTGTTGTTCAATCTCTGGCTCTCCAGGCCACTGCATCTGTCGAATCAACACTCCATGGCACCAACTGAAACCCCACCATCCCACTACTCCTAATCATGGGCTCCCGTAGCAAGGTGATGATCCAAGAGGTGGGCTCCTCAAGGATCCTGACCATTTGTAGTCCACCTGACTACAACTCTATATTAGCCCACCTCCCTCTTAGAGGTATCTTGGCTATCATGGCGAACTCCTCCTGTTCGATCTTTGTAGTTGCAAACTTGGGATCATGCTTCTCATCTTTGTCCTTTTTCTTCAAAGGACACTGGGATGCATAGTGGCCCATCTCGCCACATCTGAAGCACTTCATGTTGGAGACGTCCTTCTTTCGTCTTTGTTTCCCCTGCTATCCCTTCGATGCAAGGGTTGTGTTATTCTCTTCCTCCACTTTGGGCTTCGACCCACTGTTGTTACTGCTCCCGTCAAGTTTGACCTTGAGAATGTCTCTCCCCAGCTCTTCTTGTTTCAGGGTTGCCCACATCTCGTCCCAATTTTGCGACGCTTCTCTGCCCAAGATACTTTGGACAAAGATCTGCCAATCATCTGAGACGGAGTTTAGAGCCAATCTCACTAACTCCGAGTCTTGAGGTGTGTTGACCTCTACCGGTCAACTTCCCATGCAGTACAACCCCCTATTTTTTGCAAAAAGGGGCAGCACCTAATCAGCGTGTCCGTGCCATCCTGCAGTCATCAGCATTTTTATCGATCTAATTGTAAACCCAGTCTGCATGTATTAATTGTAAATAATCCTAGCAGATGTGAGTCGCGTTGTAAATTGCCTAGGTGGACCTAACTTTCCTATGATAATCTATGTCCCGGAAGGTTTTTCATCTCACCGATCCACGGATCGGCAGAGTTTTCCTTCAAACCTGACCCCAAAGCCGGGATACATTTTGTCATTTGGATTTTAGGAGAATCCTAGTGTGTTGATCTGCTAGATTATAGTTGTGTCGCAAAACTGGGTGATTTGTGAGGGTCTATGTTAAAGGGGTTTTTCTCCCTTAAGATGTAAACTGTTAAAGTCATGATGTAATGTGTCCTGAGGGTCGGAAAATGTTTAAATCCCCTCATGAGTCCTAAGTCCTAGGTCCTAGGTGATGTTTCCAAGGTCTTAGTTCGATGATCCAGTTT
>APFE030153709.1:728-44388 GCA_000404065.3 Pinus taeda
TGATATTATGGCACTTTCCAGAGCAATTTATGGTTCCTCCACTTGCAACCATCACTTGACACTCTGATGCTGGATATAGGAAGCAATTCAATTCCTTTGCTATCTTACAATGGATAAAATTATGGGTACTTCCCAAATCAAACAACAATTTTACCTTTTTCTTCTTGATATGTCCTTCTATCTTGATAGTTTGAGGAGTGGTAATTCTAGCCAATGCATTACAAGATATGGTTGGATTCATTTCTTCTTTATCTAGGGTTTCTTCCTACAATATATCCTCTTCTTTAGAAATTTCTTGTCCCTTTTCTTCCTCCTATTCACAATCTATGTATAATAATTTCTTCTCAGCACACTTATGACCTTTAGTGTACTTTCTCTCACAACTGTAACAAAGCCCTTTTGCTCTTTTTTCTTCCAATTGTTGTGGTGTCAACCTTGTAGGTTGTGGAAGGCTAGGGGCAACAACACTTCCATCTTTTTAGTTGTGAGTTGTAGGCTTCCTTGTTGCCATAATTTTGCTTTCCATTTTTCTTGCTAACCTGAATGCCTTATCCAATGAATCAGGTTCCCAAAGGCGAACGTCATGTTGGATATTATCCTTTAAAGTCCCTATGAACACATCAATCATATGCTCCTCCGGAATATCTTTTACCCTTATGTTCAATTTTTGGAAGTCCTCAATGTGCTCCATCATTAAACCCTTTTGTTTGAGATTTATCAATTGGCTAAAAAAGGTGTTGCTTTTTGTATCCTCATAATGTGCTAACCTTTCTTTTGTAAAAATTGCCCAAGTGACAATTTGTTTACGAGAGCAAAGCCATCAATACCATACAAACTGATTTGGTTCCAAATATAAAGTTGCAATACGTACCTTTTGTGTGTTTTGCACATTATGGAGATTGAAAAATTGCTCCATCTGTAGTATCCATGTTTCGAGATCCTTGCCATCAAACTTCCTCATATCAATTTTTGGAACATGTGGGTCTTTAATCCAACATTAGAGTCTATGAAATCATGATTAATATTTCTTTTGTTCTCATCATGAGTTTCCTTTACTACCCTTTCACCATTAGTGACCATTTCTTGTAGCAACTTATTCAAATTTATCTTCAATTTTTCCATCTTATTGTCATTAGTGACACGTGAGAATGAAATTTGTTGTACTTGGTCTTGTAATTTTGATATATCATGTTGCATTTCTTCCTCTTCTTCACTAGTCATGCTAGAGATTTTAGGTTGCTCACTAGGTGTTTCTATTTTCTTTTTTTGGGGCATTAATTAATGCTAATAATTCTTCACTATTCCCTTTGAATTCCTTCAAACTAATTTTTCAAGCCAATCTTATGCAAAATTTTAAAAAACTACACACCCTTTTTTGACTTTGTAAGAGCTCAATATTGAATATTTTGTATCTCTATAACCACAGATCTTGAATATCTGAAATTTCACCCTATAGTAGCCCTCTAAGTCCCCTTTCTAACCCCACAAGTCTGATCAAGATTGGATTCTCCAAGCAAGAGCTATGCCAAATCTCCCACGATGACTTGATTATAAACTAGTTCAGTAGAGCAAACTTGTTTCTACCTTAGTACCTAAAACTGATACACAGAAAGCTACAGGCCATCCTCTTTCTGAGAATTCTGACAAAATTTCAATCTGATGCCCAAAACCAAATTTATGGTGATTTTCCCTATGTGACCTATTTGGAATGTAATTCGGGGGTCTGAAAAATCCTAACTTCCTCATACTATATCACTGAAAATATAGTGAGACAAGATCTGAAATTTGGAGCCGAGGTTCAGACCGATTTCTTCTCAAATGGGTTTGGTTTTAGATTCTAAAATTTTGTAGAGAAAAATTTATAGCGAAAATCCCATGATAACATGTTTTAGTTTAAATTCTAGCGCTTGCAAAACCCTAACTTTCTCAGATCATATATCCGAAAATATACTGAGAAAAGCTCTGGAATTCGGACTTGAGGTTCAGCGTGATTTCATCTCATTAGTGTGGATTTCTGTTGTACTATCCTCTTCATCATCGTCATTCCCATTTGTATAGAAATCCCATAGCACATTGACTTGAGATGCCTCGTCCAAGGGCTATTCTACTTGGTACTCATCCTCATCTTCTTGTTTTGGCTCCATCTCTACTATAGGTTCTTCTTTGGTAAGAAGCGATCCGATAAGAGCCAGTTCTTCCATAGTTAAATTCCCTTTGTTGGGTGGAGCAAGAAATGCAAGTTGACCATGACCACCTTCTGTCTTCTTGCGAAATAAAGGTTTGAAGGGATTTTTGTTGTTATAATCTCCTCCATTCCCACTTGTACTCTCTCCAGCATTACTTTTCATATCGATGACTGTGTTCGTCAATTTATTAATGATCCGATGCAAACCTTCCACATTTGTGGTGTCCTTTTCTTTGATCTCAGCCACTTTGTTATCACTCCCATTATACTTCTTGGATGACTGAGGGGCTTTCTTTCCTTCTGTCGTATGATGACATGTTGTGAGGCTGATCGTTTCATTCTCAACTTTTACTACTTCATCAATGGCACCCTGTAAGGTTTGTGCATTACTCCTTTCAACCCACATCGTAGTAGGGACAAGGAGAGCAGTGATGTAGAATTCCATGAGTACCTCATTAGTAGGTCTAGTGTTACCCGAGATTCTGTTGAACAAAGTGTTGAACCGGATGTTAAAATCCTTGACCTTTTCTTTGATTTCCATTTTTAAATGGGATACTTCTAAAACTAAGGCCGCAGGTGTTTTGTCATCACTAAACGTGTCTAAGAGGGCCTGCTGAAAGGCACCCCATGGGGTGATCGATCCTATTCTCAAGCTAAGTACCACGTGGCAGTCGTACCAATCAGAGTAAAAGGGAACAAGCGACATACCACATCCTCATCGGCTACCCCCAACATGTGCACGGCTAGGAAGAAAGAGTGAATATGGTTATCAACAGTGTCTCCCTACTCAGGGTCGAATTTAGGCAATACTCATTCTGCATTCTTGGGTAAGGCATACTGCTACCCAGGTACCACTACAGCATCCTGAGTGAGCCAGGGAGGGAGTCCTCCTAGAGGATATGGGGGTTGATTCCCACCTGAAGGAGGCAGTAGAGGCAGATTCCCACCTGGAGAAGGCGGTAGAGGTAGATTCCCATGTAGAGGGGGAACATTAGCCATATTATGGATAGGGAGGTTCTAGTTGAAGGTTTCTTCAAGGCGTTCTCTGTTAGGATTTTCCAAATCAAGCCAAGGATTACCTTTAGAGGGGGAATCCTCAGGAATTTCTTACCAAGGAGTGTTGATATTTTGCAAGGACTCTAGCACAATATCTTCAAGAGAAGGTGCTGCAGATGTCTCTTCGCTTATGGGAAAGAGCCTTGGCTTTCTTTTAGTTGTCAGAGCTAAAGAGTGAAAGATGGGGAGTTGAGAGTGGGAATGGGTGCAAGCATGAGTAAGTACTCTGACTGGTTGTTCCTGAGTGATAGGATACTCCCACAATCTCTCTTCCTTGGGTGACCCAAACATAGGACCTAGAGGGATCTCTGCTTCTTTGAAATGAGGCTCTTCCAAATGGGCGAAATGATCTCTTCAAACTTTATGATCCATACATTAATCTTTTCGAATCCATGCGTGACATTTATAGATGAAATCATGAAAAGCTATGGACGGCGGTTCAGGGCCTCCTTATAGTGCCAATTCGTTGACACAACGAATGTTCGTTGTGCCAACAAAGGGAACCAACCTGATCACGGACCCCAATTAGATCCGCTTTCATTTGGAGTGGCTAGTTCCAATGGGTTTTAAAGGATCCCATAAACTATTATAGGTGTTGAAAGATTGCTTCTTGGAGGAAGACTTCAATTAAATCAACAAAAGAAACAACTAACCTATATATATCAAGTCCTATCTACACTGATTCTACCTACTTATGCTAGTTCTAAATATTCTAATCTATCCTATAGGAGCATAACAAAAAAGAGATTAAGCATCATATATAGATTCCAAGTCCAAATGGATCGATCACTGGTTCATAGATGAACAAGGTTGTATTAAATTTTAATTGCAATCTAATTACTCATACAGGAATACACATTCCTTTCCATACAAATAAAACTTGCAACTAATGTTTACCAAGGTTTCGAATTAGCAACCGCTCATGAATTAACCATGGTAACAAATTATATTTGAATAACCAAGACTAGTCATGAACTGTCTGTTATCACTGTGCACAAAAACAAAACATATATATCCTCATGCCAGTCACAACACCCTGATTCCAAACATGAAAGAAAAGGAAAATGAATCTGAAAAAGAGGCTTCTTCTTGACTGAAATAGTCTTCTTTATTAGCACAATAAAATCGACCCCTTTTCTGCCAAAAAAAAGTTCTCCTCCCATCTCTGGAGGTAATATTTATGCAAAAAAGGCTGACCCTCTGTCTTCCCTCCGACTTTCTGCCTTCCTCCCCTTTTCAATATACATACGTAGAACGGTCGATGAAACTGCTGACATGTGGAGGTCATATTCGCTGGAGCATTCTATTTCTTGGGGGGAATGAATGAATGTCGATGGAAAGGAGAATGACTGTGTGTCATCTCTTCATGATGAAACCCGGGACAACATCACTTTCGGAATACACAGGTAATGCATGGAAACGCGACCATGAAAGCCTAAGGCTAGATCTTAAATAGAGTACACCAACATATTTATATTTTTCGAATCCTCTCATGCATCTTTTACCTGTAGCCATTCTTGATGCTTACGCATCCACTCTTTGACCTCGCTTGCCTTCTCTTGGTTCTCACCTGTAGAAATAATCAACATCAGCTATGCTTTTGAAAATATGATAGAAATGCCTAAAAACAAAAATCTTGCCCTCAATAAAGCTTTTATAAAATCAAAAGGAACAAGTGTGAAATAATTAGCCCGTGGTTCAGCCAAGGTTTCGATGCGATCAAGTCGCAATCGCACATCGTAGTGGACAGTCACATGCAACATCACTATTGGTCCCACCAATTGCGATTTGCGATTGGGGAGCAGACAAGTGATTGTGATAAGCAATGTAACGATGGACCTGAAAGGATATGGATGTGGTGTCCGGAAGGTCATTGCTTATCGGATGCAAGAGGAATGCGCAGTGTAACCGCGGAAATTGAGGGATTGCGATAGCGATAAGGCAGGCATCAGGAAATGTATAAAGACCAAAAAAGCATGGAAAAGGTAAGTTAAATACGCTTGCAAAGTATTTCTATTACAAAAGCATTATAGTAGAAATAAAGGTGCGATAGAAGGTTTGAAAAAGTCCTGATGAAAGATATGAATGAAGGGCTAGACTAGGTTATAAATGAATCATGCCGTAGAGATTTATTCAGGGGGGTCTTAACACTTAAGAGTTAAAGATTTGACTAGGTAGAGAGTTGAAGATTTGAATTGGTAGAGAGTTAAAATCCCTGGGATAAAAATAGACCATTTGGAGAATTATCATTCAGAGAAATGAAAGATAAAAATTCTAGGGGACCTATTCAAATTTGCCACTAGAGCAGGTTTTAATAGGGTGGTGGTTGTGGTTGCAACAAACTCTAAAAGTGTTGTTCCTTGGAGGGAACAATCAGAAACACTCCAAAAAGGTGTTGTTCCCTTTAAGGAACAATAGTTGTTCCTTATAGGGAACAACAGTTGTTCCTTGGAGGGAACAACAAAAAAAATCGAAAAAATTGATAGTGGTTGCTGCCACAACACAGTCAAATTGTACCATTCCAGTGCATGGCGTAGCTAGGTGCTCCAATGTGGTTGAATCATATCTAAGGGATCTTGCCATATTATGAAGATCACTTCCTTGACCTCCTGCAATTCTTCGTCAATACATTTGAACCCATATTCAAAGTTGAATGTCATCAAGAATCCCTGTCTCAAAACGTCATATTTTTTAGTGCCATGGCGGAGCTCTATTTCCAGGTACCAATTCATTGGTATTACATCCAAAGTGTGACAGAATAAATGCATCCACTCCAGTTGTGGCTTCATTCCATAAGCGCCAGTCCATTTTTCTAAGTGATCGCGTGGATCATTCCTCCCATCATATTTATCTGTTAGCCGCACTTTTAGGTGACCAAATCTCAACCTCATCATTTTTTTGTATTCACACCATCCCTCAAAACTGTCTTTATGTGTACCCCACCACCTTGCGGGCATAGCACGTAGCACCAAATCTAGTGCTTGGAAGTGATGCTTCTCAGGAACTTCCCTTTCAAATGCATCCAAAAAATTTATCTATGTTGGTTAGACCATAATAATAAGGAAAACTCCTAACCACTGACAATACACATCGCAATGATTTAGTCATGATGTTATAGCACAACATAGATACTTCATGTAACCTATTATGCCAGTGCTCCATCTCTTCATATGAATTTGATGTATGTGAACTTTCACGGTCCCATGCAATGCATCCATTAGCTTTTAGATTAACCCAATCTTGATCTCACGCTGTTATTTTATAGATCTGGTCCAGATCATCATCAATTTCCTTGTAATCGCAGACTAGTTTAGTATAGCATGGTCCTTTTGCAGGGTCCAAGGTCCTATCACGCAGAGCGATTTTCTTTCAAATGACATCGTCTGCTTCTTCAGATTGATTACTCCATTCATGTTGATAGACCAATCAATCCTAAAGAGCGTAGGGTATGGATTGTTTTCATCCACAATCTCTATCACCTGAAAATCAGCCAACATGCTCGTGCCTTCAATGTCTACTGTCACCCCCTACAATCTTCCCATGGGGATAATCTTTTATTGATTTTCCATCCTCAATTGAATCGGAGACCACTGCAGCACAAGTCTCCCCATTCTCTCCCATGTCTTTTTAGGAAAAACAATCACATTTGACCCAAGATCCAGAATAACTTGGTCCATTTCAAATTCTCATATTTGCATAGTGAGCCTCATCTCATACCTAGTTCTTATCTTATGATTACCAATTTTTCTGAATACGTAAGTTCCTTTAGGAGCATTTTCTTTATTGGCATATTTATTTATCAACTCTTGTAATCCTTTCATGGCCTTGCTATCACGTAGCAGCTTCATACAGGTCTCTAAGAACATAGTAAGCATGGAGGGGTCCATTTCTTTAGACAACTTATCCTAACTTCCTAAGATAGAGGCTTCAATGAAGCTTTTCTTTGCTTCCATGAACGTTTCTTTCGTGCGCTCCAAATCAAATCCAACCTCTTTTTCTGGAGCTTTGTGGACCCATTCACTTTCTTCAGGCTGTTTTCCTTTATCCTCACCAGTTGTCATTCCACTTTGCAGCATGATATTCACATTAGGATCTTATTCATGGGGTTTAGCCCTCATCATCTGTAGGTTTTGGGTAGGCTGCTGAGGCTATGCCCTCTTATCTTGCATCTTAGCTATTAATGTAGGGAAGTATTCTATCACATGATCAAATTGAGTACAGTATTGGAATGACAGGTATTTCGGGCTCGTACACTCTCGTGTGTAGTGTCCTGACACTCCACAATTGTAACAAATGACTTGTCCCCGACCTCTACCAGGTCCTCCTATGCCTCGGCCTCGTCCATGCCCCTGATATCCTCCACGCACTCACTCAAAACCTTGATACAAAGGCCAATTTTATATCTACAATTGATACGTGGGCATTCTTTCCATCATCAGTTCATAACTATGACATCTATGCTCATAATGGCCCACCAATTTGCAGAAGTTGCAAAAGAGTTTTTTCGGTGTCTGTACAAATTTTTGCAGCAAGTGGCAATTTTTTGTTACATGTTTTCTAGTTACCTGACAGATAGCAAACCATAGCGTGGGGCCTGTACTTGGCGCTGCTTGAGCTTCTAGCCTTAGAGGCATTGGCCCTCCTCCTACAACATAATTTCTGAAGACATGGTAGTGATTTTTATCATGTCCCTGGCTCTTACATTTCAGACACCAAAATTCTTCATGCATGTCTGGCCAAGTTGCTCTATATTTCTTGAGACTTTGGAACTCTAGGTAAAGATTTTGCAACTCCACGTGAATCTGCTGAACTCCCAAAGCGTCATCTTGAATCAGTGTCTCATGCAATCTCATCGCAATTTCCAGGGCTTCTTCCTGGGTCCCAATCTCCTGTTGTGATAAAGCAACCCTTAGGTGGGGCAGGAGCGAAGCTATAAACCATTCATGGTGCCGCTCATCTGTAAGATTCATGTTAGCTTCACAGATTTGGAACTTCAGTCTTTGATCCAACTCCCAGGGTGTTTTTCTAGGCCTCATCATGATTTCCTTTAATCCAATGGTTGATGGTGATTCATATTTGGGCCTACAGAATTCCTTATTCAGTGCAGTCTGAGTGTCCGCTAATGAAGCCATCGGGTTTTTAGTGTAGTACTTGATGTACCATGTTAGTGTGTGATCCTGTAGAGCAATAACCAACTGCGATTTCTTCATATGAGCATCTGTAATATTCTGGCTTGTCCATACGACCTTCACAACGAACCGAAACTAGTCTAGTTCCTCATTTCCCAAGCCCCTGAAAATGGCCAACTTCATTGTATTCGACATATTGAACAGTGGCAAAGGTGGTGACGGTGTGGGAGAAGGTGTATGCTATGGAGGTGAAGGTGTAGGTGGTGTGGATGGATGAGGTATTTGTAGAAACCCTTTCCTTTTTAACTGGACAATGCTCTATGGTGAAGCTTGTGCTACTCCTTTGTCGTCACTCAGAGAAGGTTCAATCAATGGGCTATATTCAGGGTGTTTCCTCCTTCTATCCCTGAATAACTTTCCACTTTGTGTAGCTCCAAACATAAAGGTAATGGTATAACATGCATTTCACACAAGATCATTTTAATCCAAGTATTCAAAGATCTTAAATACTTACCTCGCGGTCCCTTGAAGAAGTGTCGCTTTGCTTCACTGTAGTTGACTAAGGTATCAACCATGAATTCTGTCACAAATCCTCCTATGATGGGATCAAGCCAGTGATTAACAACACTCGTGATCTTATCTTTGGAGGCTTGCAATCTCCACACTAGCTCTGAGGTCCACACTATTGGACTGTCAAGCCTCCACCTTCCTTGGTGATCGGCCAATTTAACGATCCACTTGTATAGTTCGATTGGGAAGAAACATAAGAACATTTCATGTATCTCTATGTACAAATATATATCCAACCACTCTTCTTTTGTCAGATGCAGGTTTCTATTTTCTGGCGCCACGAATTTGTGGATCTTTCTATCCAACTAATCCTCAATTTCTTTCTTAGTTTGATTCCAGTGATGCGACATTACACATCTCCTTATGATGATCCCAGTCCTAACAATGGAACCATTTGTTTGCATATTGGGCCCTGACCTAGGTTCAAAGTTAGTTTTGCTAAACAAATCCCTACACTATTGGCCCTTTTAGCATCAATGTATGGAATGCGGACTGAAGTCTCACCCGAAGCAGTATGGGGGGGTGATGGAACCAAGTTTCTGCACCGAAAGATTAATGCAATGTCATTTCATGCCCTAAACCTACCTTTGCGTAGATCGATAAGCCTTTAGGGCTTATCAATATAACTTCCCTTAATCAGCTTCTATATCTCCGCAAACATTCCTAGCAGTCTTCCTTGGACCCTAAGCAAGTGAATAAACTACTTTCACACCTTTGTGGTTACTCTTAATTCTGTATTTACCCAAATCAGCCTAAGCATCAAGAAATTTAACATGCAATAAGATATTCTTCGTGTAAACTATTAATATTAAGTGTGTTCATATAACAAGATCAATTATGTAAATTCGCACATCAATACAACATTACTTCATAAACTCATCATTCATCACATCATTAAAATTGCATTAATTCATAACAGAAGTAAATGGACAAAACATAGGAATTTATGGAATAATCTCTTTATTAATACTTCAGTTCTGTTTACAAACTCGAGACTTCCCTACGCACTCAGCTATAGGGGTTCGTGCACTCAACTACAGACTCTACTCTAGGCCTCTACACACACAACTGTAGAGCCTCTCTTCTACTCTAAGACTTCTTCACTCTTTTCTCTATTGACCCATTACATCTATTTTCATCATCGATATTACTTGCCTTAGACATCCTAAGACCCACCTTTTTATACAGTCCCATGGTCCACGGACCATGGGTAGATCTTCAAAATCCAACTCAACTTACATAAAATAAGGGTAAATCCCTTGATGACACTCTACTATCTACATGCTTTGCGACCACAACTTGTGGAGATATTACATTCTATGAAACAAAACTTGGGATTTTTCCCCAAAACTAACCCTAGTGGACCCTATCCCAACACATACCCATAATGCTTAGAGTTTTCATTATCTTAACTCCATAATTAAGTTAAGTGTTTAATCAATCAACCATGGTTATGATGCCTTCACCAATGCTACTCATATTGACTAAATGGTTGTATACACTTAGTGACTATGACACTAAAATTAAAGTACATCTCCCTGCGTACAGGGAATTAGAGAAAAATCATAGTCACAAGGACGAGCTAATAGAATCTCATTGTTTTCAATTTACAACAGTAAACCATGCATGGTTCAAGGAACCAATACGAAGTTAACTTAAATAGTCTGAGCATATAAACATAAATTTAATAACATGGATTAAATGTACAAATACATATCTTGGATTGAAAACTTGAGTTTGTGAAACTAAGTCTAGGACAAGGACTCTCCCCCTAACCATAGACAACCTCAACCAATACTCACTAAAAATTATCACCCCTAAGACAAATTCTAGAGACTAAGAGGATTTTATCAAAGGATTTAAACATTGATTTCTAGTTGGAACATGAACTCTATAGGTTCACCCATCTCTATCCACCAACTATAAAAGTAATCTATGGAAGCTCATGGAATTCAAATGCCCACTACCTCCACCCTCCAGCTGCTCATAAGGAAATTTTTTTAGGGAACCTAGAGACTTCCTCTCCACCTAATAACAACAAGGATTATAGAGAAACAAATCTCCAACCTAAAAACAACAACAAGTGGTTCCACCCACCTTGGGAATTCTAGAATCCACCATAAAACCACATAGCAAGAAAGGATTTAGAGATCCTCCCTTCAAGAATCAAAGGAACAATCCTCTGTCCCTGCCATCAAGGGACTCTAGAGAAATACCATCCCCACCCTTTGGCTAAATAGGCAATGAATATGCCATTTTTCCTCACCTTGAAGTGATCTTCCTTCTTCAAACCTTTCTAAAAAAATTGATATCACTGTTATTCCTCCTTTTTATGTAAGACTCCTTCATTGACCATATTCTTGGGATTATCTTTTCTTGACTTCCCTTTCTCTCTTGCCTTGTTTCTAAATGGACATTATCATATGCACTCTCCCTCTCTTCTCTCGTGATTCTCTGTTGTGAAATGATTGAATTCCACTGCCTTGCTTCCCAGCTATCAACATAATCCCTTTCCCATTAATTTCTTTGCCCTTCCTACCTTGTAATTTTTTCCAAAGCAACATGGTATACGTACTTCCCTTGCAGTCTCATTAATCCTAAAAATATCAGGTCATCAAATTTATACCAACCTTCCTTTAATGTTTGTTGTAACTATTTTAGATTTTCCTACAATAAGGAAACTTAAACATCCCAAGCAAGCATAATCCATAGTCTCTAGAATTTGTGTCACAATACTCAACCCTATTTGTTTTTTTAAATTTTTTTGTACATTTCATTTCATGAGAGAAAACATGGTTGGGGCTATCACACTGTCCCTATGAGATAGTTTCTCAAGCTATATAAATGCTATGGTGGATCCCTCTAATCAACTAAAAAAACCTTAGAACTCTATGGGGAAAATTTGTGTACAGAAAAATTCCCTTTGTCATGATTAATGTTGGGAAAATTTTTTAGCGGGTAATGGATATTTCCTTTTGGTGGTTACATAACAAATATATGATCATTTACCTAAATGATGTCACTATTTATTCAAAACAGAGAATTGATCGTATTTCCCATCTCAGAACTATGTTTGAGCGTTGCAGGAAATTTGACATTTCATTAAACCCTATAAAGTCTATCTTTGTGGTCACAAAAGGAAAGTTGTTAGGGTGTATCATGTCTAAATATGGAATAATTATTGACACAGAAATATCACATGCAACTGACAATTTACTGCCTCCTAACTCTAAAAAGGCCATGTAGTCTTTCCTTGGTAAAATTAATTTTGTTAGATGATTCGTCCTAAGTTTTTCTAAGATAGTTAAGCCATTACAAGACATGTTAAGAAAGAATGCTACCTATAAGTGGAGAGATCTAGAAAAATATTCTTTTGGTACAATAAAACAATCCATTTCTAAACCTCCTTCCCTGATGAGCCATGATTTTTCTAAGGAATATATACTTTATACCTTTGCTTTTAATTCTGCTTATGTTGTTTCCATTACACAGAAAATAGATACTGACACCAAAATTCCTACTGCATTCATGAGATATTCTTTTAAGGGAGTTGAACTAATTACCAGCAATGGATAAACATGCCTTTGGTGTCTTTAAGGAAGTAAACCATTTCAGATCTTATTTTCTTAAATCCAAAACCAAGGTAATAGTTCCCTATACAACATTAAGAAATTTACTTGTGCAAAAATGATTAGGAGAAAAAAGGGCCCATTAGATGACAACGCTCCAAGAATATGACTTGGAGATTAAACCTACTCAAATAGTGAAAGTTTGAGGTCTCTGTAAATTGGTTGTAGAGTCTGTAAACTCTCTCAATCATGATCCTTGTTATAACAATGAAATATCTATCCTACAAAATGAATATTTTTATGTTCCAGATGACCATAATTATTGGTATTATGACATTAGGTTTTATTTTTAATATGGTATCGCATCATCACAATTTTGAGGAAAAAGAAAAGAGTTTTAAGACTCATGTTTTCCCCATATCAACTTATCAATGATGTTCTATTTACAAAAAAATGTGACGGTGTATCACTTTTCTGTTTAGAACAAGATGATGCTGAGAAATTCCTTCACAAACTCCATTAAGGTCTTGTTGGCGGTCACTTTGGCGAGGACACCATGACACACAAAGTATTAAGGGTAGGGTATTATTGGACCACCTTATTCAAGGATACTCATGCCCTAGTACGCTTTCCAAAAAACCATTGGTAGGTTTAAAAAACTAGCTTTTCCCCTTAAACCTATTATTTTTGAAGGTCCCTTTCAATAGTGAGGCCTAGAAATTGTTGGTCCCATGAACCCTCTGTCCTCTCAACAACACCAATATATCTTGAAAACCACAAAATATTTTACGAGATCGGGGGAGGAGATACCTCTATGAGTAGTGAACACTAAACATGTAATTTCATTTTTAGACTCAAATATTGTTAATCATTTTGGAGTTTCGAAATCATTAGTGTTTGATAATGCATCTTATTTTTCTTCTTAGGAGTTAGATTCTTATGCCTCTAATAAAGGAAATAAAATTTAATACTAAAAAAATATTACCCTTAGGGGAATGGTATTTGTTGTGGCTAAAACTTGCATATGCAGCACAAATACAACATAATATAGAGAAAGCCTCCTAGAGACAACATTGGATTACTGACAAGACCAATGCCTAGGGCCATATAGATCAGTGTGTCTCAAATGACTTTTGAATAACAAGAGACATCATCTATGTTTCAAACATGAACACGAGAGAGTGGTTCTTATTCCCAAAGATGTAAGCCAATGATATAAGCCTTGATACATAGAAGTAGATTTCAGAAATAAAACAAGACAGTGGAGGCCTTTCCCTTCAGAACTTCACTGTTTAATGTAATTGTTTTAAAGTAAATGATAATAGACAAAGTGAGGAAAACAACTCATAATTAAGGAGCTTACAACACCAAGAATTTCATACACATATAATGAGCTTGGAACCATAAATTTATCAACTTTCTGAGTTAAAAAAGGAGTGTTGAATAGACAATAGAAGAAATATGACTTTGCATCATACAATGATGCAAATGTAATTTCAAACCCTCACACAGGCATGTGCATTTAAAGAAATGTAAATGAATCTACAAGAGAATTTAAAGACATTACAATGCTTATTGATGCATGAATAGGAGGACTGAGGAACAAATAGACAAGTAATTTTATAGGACAAAATAGATGCAAAGTTCAGAAGGAGGAATCACCACCAATCTGTGGTATTCTGAAGATCTATAAGCTATCACAGGAGTTACAAAATTGACCCTTTTCTATCTGCATTTTCAAACCCTTGTACAATATCAAGACCCCATATTTATAAGAAAGGGAGGATCAAGGCATTAATTATTATTATAGGAGCATTCATGGGACAAGGGCTTCTGTTGTCAGATTAGATTGCCTTCTCAACCAAGGAAGGGTGTCATCTCAAGTTGTGATGCCTCTTCAAACTCTTAAACATGATCTAAAAATATTGGAGTAAATGAGCAGAGAGAAGGATACCAGTGAGAAGGAGGAGGTGTCAAACATTCCTTTATTGTGAAAGACTCTTGTGAAGGCCATGTCGTGCTAGATTGGGTGATTTAATGTGGTTGATGTGAAAATGGGCTGACATAGTCACATTAGGTTTAAGCTAATTTCAGCGCCGACTATGTTGCAGGCCATCTTTCTTTAAAAGTTCCCCTATTCCTCATAAACACCCAGCTGCCGACCTATCAATCTGTCAAATCTTTGTTCAGTGTTTATCAATGCATTATGGCATGAGATTAATTCATTTAAATTAGGTGAATCAGCAAGGATTTCTTATTTAAGTCTTATCCCCCCTTTGATAGCCCCTTTTATGAATTTATGCATAAGACCACAGGCGGAGACCAAGGGCCCATCTATAAAGTGCTTAATGTTTCAAATAAAAGCACAAGGGGCTTTTCTTTATATCGCAATAAATCCTCTTATTGGTTTATTTTTTGGACCCAACATTTTTATAGGTTGTAGTTTATAATTTATCGCATTTTGGCCCTCATATCGCAATCAATGCTTCTCTATTTTCACGCCTCTTTTAATATTTGGCAAATTGTGATCCTCGGTTTTCGATAACTCATTGATGTCATTAGGACATTATCATTGCCACATGCCACCCTATGAGTGGTGCCAAGTGTCCCCTAGAAATAAGGTCATAGGACCCCTGAAAATTCTGAAAATGAGTGCCACATGTCCCCCTGCCACATCATCACTGGCGTCATCCACCACATCAGCTACGTGAACCAATAAGAATCTTCCATGTGGCCCCCTTTAGAGGAGAGAGAAAAGGCCAGTTGAGGCCTTGCCTTTCCATGCTTTCCTTTGTATTTCGAAAATCAGCCTCCCTGGCAGTTTGGTCCATATTGCAATCGGCATTCGCCTCCGCCGATAATCCTTAAGGGATTAGCCCTTTGACTTCGTCGATTGTGATTTCCTACAAGATTTGTGATATAATGGTCTAGTACCCCCACCAATGCCAATATGCGATATGCGTTAGTTCTTTCAACATGATTTGGGATTTCTATCCCATACTTGCCTATTTTTTAGGGGTTTTTTGAGTTTTGAGAGGGGTTGATTTAGCAGTCTCTATCTTCTCATTTGGGAACCTATTTTCAAACTTGAATATACCCTAGTAAATCTCTTTCCGAGCACTCTAAATGGAGTGGGTCCCATCAAGTTCTGGTCATTTCCATGACTTAGAAAATGGCCTTTTCTTCCCTGCTATCTTGCATCCCAGACCACTGACCAGCAGCAAGACACTGAGTGAGCTACGAATACAACATTGGCTCCATCTGGATCAAGGTGCTGAGAACATGCACACTGTGAACTACTCCTCTAGGCATGGATTCATTTCTAGAACAAAATATACTTCCAAAAAGCCAAAATTGCTTTACAAATTTAAAGAAAAAAATTAAATCAATAGTTTGCAGTAAACAGACCGGATATTTCCAATGAGCATGGAGCAAACAATTTTAATTCTGAAAAAAAAAAATTAAGGAAATGACCATTTACTGGTAGTTCCAGCAATTCACCATCTAAATTTTCCAGCAGAAAGGTATTGTTCCCTCTTTCTTCTGTAATCTTGAAGGGCCCAAACCATAATGGATCTAATTTCCCATGCTTACCCTTGTCTTCCCGCCTGACATCCCACCTGAGAACTAAATCTCCTAGTTGTAGAGGTCTATCCTTAGCTTTTTTATCAAACAACAACTTCATCTTTTCCTAATAATTAGATAATTTGGCCTCTACCTACTCTTTTCTCTCCTAAAGTTCCACCAGCTGATTTATTCTCTTTGTTAGTGCACTTGGCTCCTCCTCAACTTCTTGTAGCAACTTCGCTACAAAAATTACTAATTGTATAGGGAAAACAACAACATTACCATACACCAACTCAAAAGTTGATACCCCACTGGACCTCTTGGGTGTTACCCTATTGGCCCATAAATAAAATTTCAACTAAGAATCCCAGTTCCTTTTGCTTTTAGCAATGATTTTCTTCAATATTCTCACCACTGTTTTATTGGAGGATTCAGCCAAGCCATTACCTTGAGGGTAATATGTGGTGGAATGCTTGATAGTAATACTATATTTGTTGGAGAAAGTAGTAAACTTGGCAGACTTAAAAACTTGGGCTTTATTACTGATGATTTTGGAGGGGCAGCTAAAGCGGGACAGTATGTTCTCTTCCATGAACTTCATAACCATTGCATCTGTAGCATTCCTAGCGGGGATGGCCTCAACCCACTTGGTTAAGTAATTGGTGGCTATCAATATCCACTTGTGCTAGCCACTGGATGGTGGGTTAATATCTCCTATTAAATCCAAGCCCCATTGTCTAGAAGGCTCTTCCATCAACACTGGAATCAAGGGGAGAGGAGCAAACTTATGTCTTTCAGCAAACATCTAGCATTTTTTGCAGCTCCTTACTCTGTTATAAACATCCTTGAATAGTGTAGGCCAATAAAATCCAGCCTTGAGTATTTTGTGGGTTGTGGTTTTCCAACTATAGTGCCCCCCCACAGGCTCCTTCATGAAATTATTCTATCACCCTATTGGTCTATGTTTATATTAAACACAATAGCAATACACCCACTGGGTCCTTCCAATATAGTAAGCCATTTGATATAATGTATTTCTGAGCATGTGATCTCAAGCTTCGATATTTAGGGGAATCCAACCCCAATGGGAATCTTAAAAACAAAAGGTAGTGGACAACATTTTTATACCACTGAGACCCCTCATAATTGGCATAAATTTCTGTTCAGATGTTCTGATGCTTCTCTAGTGTTGTTAAGATCCAGTGTTTTCTATGATTAAATTCATCCCAAGTGCTTTGCAGTTAGATTCAGATAGGATTTGAACTAGAACTTGTCCTTTAATGAGCTTGGTGGGATTTATTTCTATCTCATACTCCTATATTTTTACTATCCATCTGCCCCTTTTCCCTTCACTGTCCCCTTGCACTAGAATGTCTTTGATTGCTGTCGTGGGAACAAATCATATAATCTTGGACTGCAGTACATAAGTGAGAAAGGATTTTAGAGCTTTACCCAATGAATTATCCTACTTATCCAATATATTATATTTCAATTCAACATCTCTCAGTACTTGGCTGAAAAAGGCAATGAGCTACTCATGACCTGATTTTTTCTTTTTTCTTTTTTCTTTTCTGTAACAACACTATGGCAATTGTGAGTGGAGAAGCAAAAGAGAAAATGTAAAAAGGAGCTAACACTCAAGTTTTGACCATAGCTTCCTTAATCATGTTGAAAGAATCATGGGGAACAAGATTCCACTCTACCTCATTGTCCTTTATAAGCATATCAATGATGTCTTTGACTATCTCTACCTAATTTGGGATGAATCTTCCCAAGAAATTTATTCTTCCTACGAAATATTAGACTTCCTTTTTATTTATGGGAAGTGGAATGTGAATGATGGCTTCAGATATTCTTGGGTCTATATTCACACCCTCATGTGATATGATATGTCCCAACAGTATTCCTTCACTTAGCATGAATTGAGATTTCTTTGGATTTAGAGAGAGGTCGTACCTTCTGCACTTCTCGAAAGTTAGTTTTAAATGTAAAAGGTGATCCTCTTCATTTTTCGAGAATACTATGATATCATCAAGGTATACCACCACAAAATTGTCCTTCTCCCCTACAAAATAAATTTGCATGGCTCTCTAGAATGCGACACCTGCATTTATTAATCGAAATGGCATATGCACATACATAAATGTTCCCCATGGGGTAGTAAAAGCTATCTTTTCCTAATCTTTGGGGTGGACTGCGACTTGATTGTACCTGGAGAGCCCATCCATCATTGACATTCGGGCTGAACCGACCACTTTCTAATGTATGTTTCCATCTTGGGCAGGGGGTAATTGTCTTTTAAAGATGCCCTGTTCAAGTTGCAGAAGTTGACACATAGCCGTATCTCCCCATTCTTTTTCGAACAAGGACCATATTTGCTACCCACTGTGAATATTTTAAAGGAATAATAATATTTTCATATCTTAGCTTTTTTATCTCCCTTTCAATGGAGGGGAGTAAGAGAGGATTTATTTGTCTGAGCTTCTGCTTACAGGGCTTCATCCCGCTTTTCAAAGGAATCTTATGTTGTATGATGTTAGTATCAAAAACTTTTAAATCACCATATGACCAAGAAAAAACATCTTTATAAGATTTAAAGAGATCTAAATACGTTTGCTGGTATTGCAATGGGATTCCTTTTGACACCTTAATTATTTAGGGCTCCCCTTTTGAACCAATGTTATGATCCTACACTTGATCATCAGTTTCAGGAGCCATTTGTTTAGCAGCTATTTTGTCCTTAGTAAAGAGCCTTTCTAGAGGAACTATTCCATGGGGAATAGTGTTCCCTTTTAGCTGCAAGAAAATGTGTCCAGCCACTGCATATTTCCATGGAGTAACTTCATGACCTGCTTCTTCTTCTTCTTCTTGATCAATAGTGGAGTTGGAAAACTCCCCAATGAACTCTGGGAATCGTTTAACCTATTCATCATATTCAAATACTTTCCAGTGCTTGATATTATCATGTATAGAGGGTCTACACCAAACTTCAACTTCATACCTAAGGAGAGGATTTTGGGGAGGCCTGAAGGTACTGGCAGCTACAACTAGAGAGTCAGCTATCCTGATTTCTTCTCTGGGAAGAAATTGGATGTTAAAGGACACGAAGGAGCTATCAATCAGGTCCCATACTTCATTTTGATATGTCCTTAGCCTAACGTGTTTAGCCTAGCATTGGTTCTTAATCTACTTTACTATCAACTCAAAATCTCCATAAATTGTGAGATAGTTGATTTTCAAATTTTTTGCAGTCTACAACCCAAGGAGCAGTGCTTTGTATTCTACTACATTTTTGGTTTCCTTGAAATTAAATGTAAATGAAAGAGGTATCATACGACCTTCAAGAGATACCAGCAATACTCCTGCCCCATTTCCTTCTTTCAAATTTTCTCCATCGAAATGCAATTTCCAGACTTTGATGTCACCTGTAGGTTGTTGCTCCAACTGCCAGGTTAAGTGAACTGACATTTCCTTTATAACGACCTCATCTTCTTCTAAAAATAAGCAATATAAATCACTTTCTTTTCCATATACTGGAAAGTTCCTTGAGCCTTTAGCTGAGGTGACAGTTTTCACAAATATGGATTCTCTATATAGCCTTCTTTGTTCTCCTCCAAAGGTTGGAATGTTGGCATAGGACAGGTCCACTTAATTGAGCCCCCCACCTTAGAACCCCAAGATCTTGATAGAAATATGCCAAAACGAGGAGGTATATCAGCCACTACTATATCCATTACCACACTTTTTTCTAGAATTTGGGCCAAGTTCACCACCAAGTCTTTAATCATTCCCAAGCATTTTACTCTCTTGGATTCAAAAGAGTACAAATCCTTGTAAGGCCTAGTGATCTGTAACTCAAGTTGTTCCATCACTTCCAATGGCATGATATTATGAGAGGATCCAGAATCCAGCATGCAATTGTGTAGAAGAAGAACATGGACCCCAAGAGTCACATAAAAATGTGCAGTAGAAGGATCAAGCTCTTCCACATGTGGCCCAAAAACTACAATTGGCCTCTCCTCCTGAAGATTAGTGAATCATGAGTGGGTGAGGAGACCGATGAATGCATGAATTGAGATACCTGAGCTTTATAGGTAGACTACTTTAGAAGATCAGTGAGTGGGACAAAAATATTCACCTTTTCAAGCTCCCTTCGAAGATTAAATGTAGACGGGGTCTTCTCTATACCCCTTGATTCTTCTTCAAATTCATTACCATCAACACATTTATGAAAAAAGGTGCCTCCTTTGCTACATGTCCCTCTTCTCTATTTATTTCCTTGTTCAGAGGGGCTTCTATCCTAGCATGGTCAAGGTTAAATTTACCCTTTCATTTGTCTGGAAATAGGGGAATAATTGGGGAACATTTGCTTCTTGTTGTTCTGGTTCCCTAGACCTCTTTCTAGAAGACCTTAGATCATACTTGTGATGTAGCTACGGTTGCATAAAATAAACAAATTGTTTGTAATAATAATCCATGTTTTCATCCTCTATTTTCATTTCTCCATTATGGTTGGCCTCCTGGTGAGCCACATCTTCTTGTTCCTCCTTAGGGAAAGCATAATATAAGTTCCCTTGTATATCTTGTGTATCTGGCCATTGTTCGTATGGATCTTCTTCTACATATAGAGGATGCGGGATTTGATCTAGATGTTATTTTCTATCCCTTTGAAACATCTGTAAAGGAGGCCTCCTATATTGTGGGTTATAACCGTGATTATTTCCTTGAGGGATCTGCTTGGAGAGATTTTTGTTCTCAATTTCTAGTTTTCCAAACTTTCGTGACAAAGTATTGATGAGTTTATCCATCTCTTCCAGCTTTGAACTTGGTGCTTGTCTTTCTTGTCCTAAGGAAGAAGCTTCTTCTTTACCTAATCTTCTCACATTGATTTCCTTCTTTCCACCCATCTTTCTAGCTAAGGAAAAATTGGCTTCCACTATGAGAGCATCGACTTGAAGTCGATCTAAAGTAAGAGACTTCCTTTCTCTAAAAATAAATCCAAAGTCGAGCTTGAGAGCTCCCAAGTAAGTCACATGAGTAGCAGCTGAAGGGGGTTTTATTTTAGTAGGAATGTTATTGTATTGTTTGATGAGCCTCTTATTGAATTCAGATATGCCTTCTTTTGGCTTCTTTCTGATAGTATTGAACTCTATAAGAAGGTACTCGTGGTTCCTCTTTTCAACCCAATTTTGTGTAAATTAGGTTTCAATCTCCTCCCAAGTGGTGATGGAGGCATTTGGTAAGGTTTTAAACCATTTTCTGGCCTCTCTATCAAGATAATGTACAAAACGTATGCATACTACATCCAGCTATTCTACATTGAAATTCTCAGCAAAGGCACAAAAAGCTTCAAGGTGTTTCTGAGCAATATTCTCATCTTCTCCATTGAACCTTGGAAACAACTTCAAATACAGGGAAATGTATTTAGGGTTTGAGGTGAGTCAAGAGGAGCATACTCATTCAACAAAAATATAGGGACAACCATCTGAAATAAGGGTGGGGGATGGAGATTTTCCTAAGAGACTTAGGTCAAGACCATAGGGTTTTGAGTACATTGGCGCGAAACTGGGTATATCAAGATATTAGGAGTCAACCTGATAAATGCACAATGGTAGGCTGAGAACTCAAAGGGGAAGTTACAAATGCTGGTGAGATGGTGGCATAGGTAGGTGGGGTTTTCTCTTTCCAATTTCTCTTGGAAATCAACTTTTCAGGGTCATATACAAATGGAGCCTTCTTCTAAGAGGTGTTTGACCAAGTGTGAGGCCTTTTAGATGTTAGGGTGATGAATAATGAGCAGATTGTAGTGGATTTTCCAAGGTGAAGTGATTTCAATCAAAATATCTATGTTCACCTATCCATAGAGTGTTTAGCTTATCATATCCCAGGGGAAAAATCATTCAATAAGCTCCCCAACAATGATGCGAGAAGATTTTGTGGCTAAAACCTACATATGCAACACAAATGTAGAATGATACAAAGAAATCCCCCTAGAGACAGCCTTGGATTGCTAACAAGGCTAGTGCCTAGGGTCATCGAGATCAGTGTGTCTGAAATGAGTTTTGAATAACAAGAGACATCACCTATGTTTCAAACATGAACACGAGAGAGTGGTTCTTCTTCCCAAAGATGTAAGCCAATGATATAAGACTTGATACACAGAAGTAGATTTTAGAAATAAAACAAGACAGTGGAGGCCTTTCCCTTCAAAAATTCACAACTTAATCAAATTGTTTTAAAGTAAATGATAATAGACAAAGTGAGGAAAGAAAATCAAAATTAAGGATCTTACAACACCAAGAAATTCATACACATAGCATGAGCCTAGAACCATAAAGTTGATCTACTTTCTAAGTTAAAAAAGTGGTGTTGAATAGATAATATAAGAAAGATGACTTCGCATCATACAATGCTACAAGTGTAATTTCGAACCCTCACATAGGCATGTGCATTTAAAGAAATACAAATGAATCTTACGGAGAATTTAAGGACATTACAGTGCTTATTTATGCATGAATAAGAGGATTGAGAATGAAAAAACAAGTAATTTTATAGGAAAAACAACCTGCAAAGTTCAGAAGGAGGAACCACCACCAATATGTGGTATTCTGAAGATCTATAAGCTATCATAGGAGTTACAAAATCGACCCTTTTCTCTCTAGATTTTTTAACCCTTTTATAATATGAAGACCCCCTATTTATAAGAAAGGGATGATCAAGGCATTAATGAGTATTATAGGAGAATTTATGTGCCGAGGGCTTCTATTGTTAGATCATATTGCCTTCTCAGCTGAGGAAGGGTGTCGTCTCAAGCCATGCTGCCTCTTCAAACTCTTAAACATGATTTGAAAATCTTGGAGTAAATGAGAAAAGAGAAGGATACTAGTGAGAAGGAGGAGGTGTCAAACATTTCTTTATTGCGAAAGACTCTTGTGAAGGCCAGGCCATGCTACAATGGCTGATTTAAGGTGGTTGATGTGAAAATGGGCCAACATAGTCACTTTAGGTTTAAGCTAACTTCGGCGTCGACTGTGTTGCAGGTTTTCTTTCTTTAAAAGCGCCCATATTCCTCATAAAATGCCCAGCTACTAACCTATCATTCTGTCAAAGCTCTGTTCAATGTTTATCAGTGCATTATGGCATAGGATTAATTCATTTAAAATAGGCATATTGGCAAGGATTTCGTATTTAATTCTTAGGCCCCCTTTGATAGCCCCTTCTATGAATTTCTACATAGGACCACAAGCGAAGACCAAAGGCCCATCTATAAAGTGCTTAATGTTTCAAATAAACATGTGAGAGGATTTTCTTTATATTGCAATAAATCCTCTTATTGGCCAATTTCCTAGACCAGAAATTTTTATAGGTTGTCGTTTATAATTTATCACATCCGGGCCCTCATATTGTTAGGTAAAATTGACTTGAGGTTTGAGTCAAGATTTACCTGGTTAAATAGTAGTGTTTTTGGGCACATGGTATAGTGTACCCATGGTATTATGGTCTATGGTATTGCATGTAATGGAGCCTATAAAAGTTTAGGAATACTTCATTGTAATGTAGACCTGGATGTGAGTGGCGAAGGCTCGCTTGGCTAGATTGGCCAAGGTTTCGGCCAATGCTAATGAGATCTCATTGGGTTGGGTTTTTCCCCAGCTTTGGCTTTTTCCTGTATATATATATTATGTGTTATATATTTATGTGTATTGTTGTTGGTTATTTTATTATTCCTCTCTGTAAATCTCGGTAAATCTTAGTAATAATTTATCTCTCTGCCATAAATTTCTTAACAATTGGTCTCAAAGCTGATTTGGCTTCAGAAGGAGGTTTTTTGTTGCCAAGGGTTTGTATGGGCCTAGTAGATAGAGAGATAATTGAGTTTTTCTTGCAGATGTGGATCAAAAGCCATAGATTGTGAAGCAAAATTGCACACTATTGGGTCATAAGAGATTCAGTGGATGAGACTATTGGGTCATGAGAGATTCAGTGGATGAGGAGGATATGTGCATGTGGATTAATTAATTGATGGACCATGTACCTGAAAAGAATGCCTAGATAACTTGTGGTTATAGCAGCTAGTGACCCATGTAATTCAGTAGATGGGTTATTTTTATATGGATATTGATTTCAAATGTATAAAGACAACAACAAGGGTAAAAAAGCAACAACAATAAAAAATCATCATAATGGAGTGAAATTTTTAATTTGCATGTAAATGGGATACTGCTGTAAGACCTGGTAAGGCATGCATACCCCTGGGTAGTTACAAGTAAAGTTTTGGTTAGACCTAAGTAATAAGTGGATGTGGGGTTAACAAATCCGGGGTAAAAAGTTTGAAGGGGGTAAGAGCTAGAGTGAGCGGGATTGCCTCACTTAGCAGGTTTTGGCTGGATTTAGTCAAGGAACCCCAAGTCAAGTTTAAGGGGGGAATGTTAGATAAAATTGACTCAGGGTTTGAGTCAAGGTTGGCCTCGTTAAATAGTAATGGTTTTGGGCACATGGTATAGTGTACCCATGGTATTCTGGTTCATGGTATTGCATGTAATGGAGCTTATAAAAGGTTGGGAATACTTCATTGTAATGTAGGCCTGGAGGTGAGTGGTGAAGGCTGGCTGGATTGACCAGAGTTTTGGCCACTGCTAATGAGATCTCATTGGGTTGGGTTTCTCCCTGGATTTGGGGTTTTCCTGGATAAATATTATGTTTGTAATATTTATGTGTATTATTTCTGGTTATTTTATTACTCCTCTCTCTAAATCTCGCTAAATATCAGTGATAATTTATCTCTCTGTAGTAAATTTCTTAACACATATCACAATCTATGCTTCTCTGTTGTCTTGCCTCTTTTAATATTTGGCACATTCCGATTCTCGATTACCAATAACCCGCTGACGTTATCATGATGTCATCATTGCCACATGTCATCCTATGAGTGGTGCCACGTGTCCCTTGGAAATAGGTCCATAGGACCCCTAAAAATACCGAAAATGAGTGCCACATGTCCCCCAGCCTCATCATCACTAACATCATCCACCACATCAACTCCATGGACCAGTAAGAGGCCAACATGTGCCCCCCCAGAGGAGAGAGAAAAGATCAACCGAGGGCTTTTCTTTCCATGCTTTTCTTTGTATTTTGAAAATCGGCCTCCCAGGTAGTTTGGTCCATATCGCAATCGGCGTTTGCCTCCACCAATAATCCTTAAGGGTGGAGCCCTCTGACTTCACCGATTCCAAATTCCCATAGGATTTGTGATATAATGGTCTAGGACCCTTGCTGATGCCGATATGTGATATGCAATAAGTATTTATATCCCATACTTATGGGTTTTTTAGGGGATTTCTGAGTTTTGAGAGGGATTGATTCAGTAGTCTCTATCTTCTCATCCATGAAGCTATCTTCAGACTTGAATATGCCCCCGGAAATATTTTTCCGATCACTCTGCAATGGAGGGGGTCGCATCAAGTTCTGGTGATTTCAATGACTCATAAAATGGCCTTTTCTTCCTTGCTATCCTACATCCTGGACCACTGACCAACAACAAGACAATGAGTGAGCTACGAATACAATATCCTTGTTGAGTCATGATTTTTTTGTATTATTAAAATCCTTAAAAGAACAATTTCTTAGCATCATAACAATTGGAATAATTCCCTTTTCAATGCATTGTGGGCTGATCACGTTACCCGTAAAGTTGTTATTGAGAATCCCCCTTTTTTCCTTGTTTATGGTAGAGAAGCCATCTTAGCTCCTAATATTTTCCTTCCTTCTCTACAATTATCCCAACAGGTCCAGAAAGTCAAGTCCTTTGCCATGCAAAATTGGATAGATTCCTTACTGAAATTAGAGGGAGAAAGAGGATAAGAAAAACATAAATTACGTCAACACTAGTAGATTATGAAACATTGTTTTGATAACAAATCTTATTTTGACAAAAATATTGAGTTAGGAGACTTGGTTTTATAATGGGATGAATCCCATGATGATAAACAGGAACATTCCAAGCTTCAAAGGCTATGGCTAGGACCATTCATTGTCATAGAAAATATTGGTTTTGGTACATTTCATTTGCAAACTCTGGAAGGCCGGTTAGAACCCCTTATGGCTAATGGATAACTATTAAAAAAGTGGTTTTCTTGAGTCCCTCTTGGGATTCCATTTCTCTGTAAATATTATTACTTGCATGTGTTTTCAGTGTTCTTTTTATATTTCTCTTTTGGTCTTTTTGATTTACTCCACAATATGAACATGCATAATATTGTTTGAAATATGTCTCAAGGAAATATTGAAACTAATGGTATTTGTTTATGCTCTAATTATCTAGTTTGTTTGTCGTAGTATCAACTGAATTTTTTGTTCAAAACTCTTTCGTGATTTAGTTAGCATCACATAAACTATTTTTTTTTAGTTCAATCTTACTTTTTCAAGGGAAACCATGACATTATCAACAAAAATTTAATGAAAATAGTGTGATCAATATAAAGTTGGCTATTTTCACACTTTCATGCCATTCCATATCTTAAGGATATTTTTAGAATTACTTCCCTATTGGTTGGGAAATTCCAATTGGGATTGACATACAATTATTTTTGGTTTCAACTTCTTTTCATTTGTTTTGCTAGGATAAAAAAGTTAGGTAAAAATGGTGAAAAATACGACCTTGCAGAGGTTATGGATGCCTGATGGTAACGGTGGCACCATATGTGACATTTGGGATTCCAAAATTAAATTTTTAATGGAATTGTGAATTAATATTTTAGGATTACATGTTAATCATGCCTTTAAAGGGCTTTTGGGTCTTCTTCTCCAAGAACTAATAATTAGAATGTTAGACCAGGAATCTATAATCAACCAAATGGGATCCTAGCATCTAATCTAGATTAAAGTGGCATCCATGTCTAGTCTATGAACACCTACTGGTATCGTAGGAAATGCCCATGATATCAAAGTCAAAACTACACCACCAACTTAATTATACACTCCATATTTACACTTTGTTGGTTAATGGATTATTTGAAAATTTATATGTCTTTTTATTTTTAAAGTTTCTATTTGTTATTTTCATTTTGAGCAGGTGTTTATGAACATATTAATTGTATTAAAGAAAGGATGCAAAAATAATTTTCAAATTATTTTGGGCATTTATTTTTATATAGCATCTGATCTTTTTCCTTCATATAATCTATTTTGAGGCAGAGATCACTGGTTTGTTTAGTGAGTCGCCAATTATTGGCAGCCCAACCGACTACTCTCTCATTTTCAAAATGATATGAGCCTCTCTCTTTTATTGTTATTTTTCTTTCAATTTTTAATGTTTAAAGCATGGATCCTAGTATTCATTTTAATAATACCTTCTACTTATGATTGGAACATTACCTTAACCAAAATTTGATACTTCTTTTTCATATGTTGATTGTGGTTATTTATCATGGTTCTATAACCTATGTTCCTATATTGTCCTTTGTGGTTATACACTTTAATGATATAGCCAATCTCCGCTATGAAATTTTAGATTCTGGTTTGTGTATATATATTCATGCTAATCATGTTTCAATTTGTTTGGTTTGTGAATTTTCATTGGCTTTCTGTTTTGTAACAATATTGGTTTATTAAGGGTTGTGTTCTTATATATTATGGTGTTATTATTTTTGTGAGTTTTATTGATTTCCCATTATACATTGTATGAGATTTCATGGTTTGGAAAATAATTTAAAGGTTGATATGTTCCTTTGCATAGGTTTTTGGGATGCACATTGTCATATTGTTGGTATCATTTTGAAACAAGGAATAATCTCACAGATTATGTTATAACTTGATAATACGTTGATCTAGAGGTCTTTTTCACCATGGATAAATTTGATCATATTATGACTTATAGATTGAAAAACCTTTGGTGATATTACACTCATGTCTATAGTTTGATTTATATCACATATAATGATATAACATATGGCTATGTCTATAATTTAATTTTGATAATGTAGGTTTCCCAACTTTTCTTGCTTGAAATTATTTATGGTGGTGTGAAAATGATTAAGTGGGATTTTTTTTATAATATGGTACTATATACTCGACATGGAATTCATAGTTTGTGACACCTATTCACATTGAATATTGTGGTCATAACTCAAATCCCCAGGGTGTAATACCCTCCAGTCATAATGATTGTTCTATGGTTCATTCTGGAAACTGTGTATATTGACTAACCAAGCCATGCCATAAGTTTTACCTCATATATTCTCTCCAGTCTTGTCTCATGAGTTGACTTTCCTATCCACTCTGTAAACTATCTAGGTTTCATATTTTCAATTGCTCGTTCTTACTCCTATCAAGCTTGAATCTAGTCGGACTTCTACTATGGTTTTAACTATGCCACCAGTAATTAGAATTGAGCTCGTGGATAATGATATTGTCGAGGCTTATGATGGATGTATGTAAATCTTCTACAAGGTCAGTTAGTGGTAATTTATCCATCGTTTCAAAATGTTTAACGAAGGAGTGGTGAAATATTTCCAACTTCGATGGGAAACAGTCGAAACTTGGTGATATGGAAATGTTGGTTAATGTTGATTATATAGCAAAAGCTACATGTCGCCCCATAGACAATGAACTTTGATCTAATAATTTCCATGTTCGTGATATCCTATGATGGGAATTTCTAGCACACAAGGATTATGCCTATGATGTAAAAGGTATGTCGGTATCATATCTCAAACCCAAGTGGAAGGATTTGTTGTATTTGTTGCATCACTATATAACCTATGAGGGTCCTTATGCTCTAGTATTTTTATACCATATCTAGGTATTGATTGTTTTTACTAGTCATAAGCTTAATTTTCCGTATTTCTTGTGTTGGTGTTCGAGTGTGAATAACTATTCAACCCCTTTTCACATTAATTTATCAATCTGGGCGCGTACAATATTTCAAGGTCACGTGCAAAATATATGTAGGTAGCAATGACACAATCCAATCACCAATCTTAGGTTCAATAATCGAATTAACTAAAGAACCATTGTGACAGTAAATAATGATAAATTGTAGAATTATAAAAGACATTCACAACAATTAATTAAAGTACTGTAATGACAATCGAAATAAACCAACATAAATAAAATAACAACACAAATAAATAACACAACACTTGATCAGAAAAGTGGGCCCAACTCTCTGACCAGGGCTGCGATGGATTTAGAACTTATAGAGAGAATAGCAATATAACTTGCATTCAATTAATTAAATAGTCTTTTGTTACAATCTCAATCTCTTACACGACTAACCCCAATTCATAGCATTGAAACCCTTCTTATACAATACTCAGAGAAACCCGTCTCTCAATATGGCAACTAATGTCTATCAACATATAATCATTGAAACAACCAACTAGTTGTCGAGAGAGAAAACAAGAAAGATTTGGAATATGCCTAGAATCCATTATGATATTACAGCATTACCGATATGGCATTGAAAGCTTGGAATCACTTCTATGTTTTTCATATGTGACCTTTGACCACCAGGTCTGCAGAAATCACAAAATTAGTAACTCGGATAGGTAAAACCCCTGTGACTATTACTTCATTAATTAAACATTCTAGGAAGACAATCGAGGAGGGTTTACCTTGTGCATTTAGAATGATTAGTGAATATAAATGATACAAGGGAGTGAGAGAGCACTACAAGAAAAAAGGTCATTGGTGAGGGTCATGCCTGTGACGGACCTTTAAGGTCCATCACCAATTTCGCATATGGTGACGGTCTTTAAAAAAACATTGTTGTAAGTGTATATAGTGATGGTACTTTAAGGTTTGTCACCAAAGCCATTTTCAATGACACTTTTGGTGAGGGTCGTTAAAGGCTCGTCACTAAATCTCTCTTTGGTGACACTTTTGGTGAGGGTCATTAAAGGCCCATCACTAATTCTCTCTTTGGTGACACTTCCAGTGATGATCTTTTATTAACCATCACCAATGATCTTTTTGGTTACTTTTGGTGACACTCAATAAATGTTCGTCATCATCTATCATTCCAATGATTTTTTGATGACGCTTCATGTCTGTGACGAACCTTTAAGGTCTGTCACCAATGTTGCGTATGGTGATAGTCTTTAAAGAATCGTTGTTGTAAGTGTATATAGTGATGGTGTTTTAAGGTTTGTCACCAAAGCCATTTTCAATGACACTTTTGGTGATGGTCGTTAAAGGCCCGTCACTAATTCTCTCTTTGGTGACACTTTTGGTGAGAGTCGTTAAAGGTCCATCACTAATTCTCTCTTTGGTGACACTTCTAGTGACGATATTTTATTGACTCTCACCAATGCTCTTTTTGGTTAATTTTGGTGATGGTCAAATTTTTTTCGTTATCATTGATCATTCCAATGAGTTTTTGATGATGCTATGTACCTGTTACTATATTTTTTGTCAAAAGATAATGATTTAAGACCATTGTTGTGGAGTCTTTTTCATTATGTGTCCAAGGTCATAGTGGTTATAATAGTCAGTCAACTTGTTAAGAAGTAATTAGTGTTTATCATTTCCCTTAAGTCATAAGAATATAGTTTTCCTATGAGTCAACACATGATTCATCTCTATTAGGTTTATTATCTAGAAAATTTCCTTTAAATAAAGTTCCACTAGTGTGTGTAGGAACTATATTATCTAATACATAATCAAGATCTATCAGTTATTAATGAGAGATACCTAGCACTCCTCAACACTCATGACACACCTTAACATGCTTTGGAACAATACACTAACATTCCTTGGCACCTTACATGTCTTGGAACATCTTTGTACCTGGAACATCTTTGTACTTGGAACATATTTGTACCTACAACATCTTGCCATGAGTAGGATGGCCAAGAACATGTTTGCATGCCCTATAGTCCCTAGCATGCCCTGGAACACCTTGGCATAATATTGCATTGACAAACATTAGCACTTGGCACACATTGGCACTTGGCATGTATTGGAACATAATATTAGTGTGCCTAGCATGCCCCTTTTGATAACGATAAAGTCTTGACTTATTAACCCTGTTATGTGTTCATTTCCTTTCATTTTAGCTTGGTTATTCATTTTGTTGCCTCAAAACTCCTGGACGCATATTGGCATACTCTGGAACCCTGCACATCCTAGCATGTCTTAGCACCAGGCATGCCTTGGCACTAATTGGCACATGTTAGCACACCCCGGAACTACCTATAACACTTTAGCACTTATTCACATTCCCTGATATTCCTTGTCATGCCTTACCCATGCTTAGCATACCTTGTCACTCCCTCCTTGGCATGACAACTAGCACTAATTGACAATCCCCAACACACCCTCATATTCATTCACTTCCATGCATTTTTACCTAGTGCTCCCTTGTGTTGTCCTAGTACTCCCTAAGACTTATAAGCATGCATTGCCACTCTCTAGCACACCTTAGCATTATTCAATATGTTGTGCCACTTCATAGCATGCATCACACTCCCTGATGCACATTGGCACTTGGCGCGTGTTGGCACTTGTCAAGTCTTAGCATGTTTGGAATGTGTTGAGATGAATTTGTATGCTTTGGAATGGTTTAATATTAAAGTTATTTGAGATTAATTGTTGGAAACTAGATGAGAAGAAACATAGGAAGATTTGGCACTTAGAATGCATTGACACTTGGCACTTGGCACCTATTGGCATCTAGTGTTGGTGTGCCTAGCATGCCCCCCATGTAAAAGGTAAATCGATGACTTATTAACCCTATTATGTGCCCATTTCCTTGTAGTTTAACTTGTTCTTCCATTTTTTTGCCTTGACATTCCCTGACATGCATTGTCACACCCTTGTACATCTTGGCATGCCTTAGCACTTAGCACATATTAGCTTGTTTGACATGTCTTCGTACTATATGGCACATGTTAGCATGCCCTAGAATTCCCTAACACACCTTGGTAGTAATTACCTCACAACTAGCATTACATTTTTCCATGACTTGGGAACCTTACATTCACTAGAACACCTTGGCACTCCCTATTTGTCATGTCTTGTGTTATCCTCCACAATTTCTCGAGCTGATGAGGAGATCGATGGAGGTAACCACAGACCAAGCTTTTAGTTTAGTAGCTAGCCCTGCCAAACTAGAGAGGGCTCTCTCTATGAAATCACAGCCAAGAGATGATTGGAATGTAAAGGATTTTAGGCTAGACAGCTAGGCTCAGGTGGGTTTTGGAAACTTTAGGCTCATCATGTTTGCTTGATGACCCCACCTCCATGGGTTGTACTAACATGGTTTGGTGTTGGCTTGGTGAAGTGGTTATATGCATTTTCAAGGCTACCTCAATGAAGGTGTCACATGTCATGTTATTATCTTTCAAATGATGGAGTATTATAACCTTTATCAGGATATGGTGAAAGAGGCTGGGATAATGCACTTTGCCTTTCAATTGCACCCTTTTAGACATTTTGGTTAGGCTCCTATACAAGTAGTTGGACAAATTTAGAGACTTGGCAGTTGTAAAGTGCATGAGTAGTCTTGTGTGGTATTGATATAGCCTAGAAAATATGCCCTCACGTGTGAAGAACTTCATGAAAACCTTCATCAATGGTGCATATCTCTCCAACAAGTATTTGAATGGGAAAACATGTGAGTGAGCTCCTTTGTATTGTGATTTCAAGTAGGGTTTGTACTCTTGTAGGTCTAGGTTCATGCCTTTGAACTAGTTTTCACCATGGTTTGATATGCCTGTAGCTTGAGAGATGGCATCCACTGAAAACATGAAATCAGTCCCCGCAATGGTGATCTTGTCTTCCTTCAAGGTGAGGGAAAATATACCCATGAGATGCTCATGATAACCTACTTCATGCACTCTTTGACAAAACCCTAAACAATTGACATCTTCAAAGAATTTCATGACAAATGGGGAGGAGGTGATTTCATTGTAATTAGAGGACTCAAACCTTAGTATCTTACCCCCCTCAGTATCTTTAGACTAAAAGAATTGATGCTATTATAGCTAGGTTCCTTTGGTCTAGGCCTAAATCCACAAATAAGATACTTTTGGTCTGTTTATAGGTTCTTGTGAGACATGATAAGGATTGAGGGTGGGGTATAAAGGACATATAATGTTTTAGTAAGGCTTTAATTGTACTCAATAAATTATGTAAAACTTTCCAGGGAAAAGGTATTTGGTAATAGGTTATTAAAGAGAAATATCTAAAAAATAGATAGCTTAAGGAATGAATTAAAGAGGCGGCTCCAAAGAAGAAAGTGGCATCTTATATATGGGGAAGCATGATGAGAAACAAATATTGGCTACTATGAAATCTGAGATGGTAGGTTGGAAGGGGGAATAAGATAGAAATAGGACTAGATGATATCAAAGGAGTGGAGGGCATACATACTCTTTCTATTCGCATCCTTGAACATTTACATAAGAAAAGGCTTTACTTTATGAACTAAATCTCTTGTGATTGAGGATCTTCTTCTGTTACAAGTTATTGGCTTAATGCATTTGAACTTGGATTTATAAAGGATCTATTTGTGGAATGGGAACGTTTCACAACACAATTAAGTCTAACAGGTTTAAAACTCACTGAGAATAAAGAAAATCTAAAATGGGAAGGTCTTATGTATAATGAGAAAATATTGGTTAAGGAGACTTATAAACATATTTCTCATGGAGGTGGCTCGAATGATAATGATTTTTGGTTTCATAACACATGGAGATTGGATATACCTCTCAAATTAAAATGTCTTATGTGGCTGGTGGCCCACAATAATATTTCAACTTGGGATAATATCCATAAAAGGGGCTTTCAGGATCTTGGAAGATCCTCTTTATGTAAAGAAGATTTAGAAGGCATTGAACATCTATTTCTAACATGTCCTTTTGCAATATCGGTATGGAGTGGGGTTCTTCAAACACTTAAAATACATGTAATCCACAACATGGTTACCATTTAGAGATGTCTCACTCAATGGTTTGAAGGTTTCAAGACATATCATTCCTTTTCTTTCTATATTTTGTGGGTCATATGGAGAAGTAGGAATGAGAAGATTTTTGAACAAACAGAACCAAATACTAGAGATGTCTATTTAAAGATCTTTTCATATTGTATGGATATATGGCTAATGAAGGAGGAACAACCTAGAAGACATTTTCTACTCATGGATCTATGGTCATACTTTATTTTTTTAATTTTATATTTTATGGGGCATCCACCAACAGGGTTTGTGGAAGTGGGTTTATGGAGCATTGGTCATGTCTTGGCATGCCTTGGCACTCTTTGGCACATGTTAACACACACTAGAACTAGCTAGCACACTCTATCACTTCTTAACATGCCCTGATATTTCATAGGATTCCTTACCAGTGCTTAGCATACCTTGTACTCCCTCCTTAGCATGCCAGCTAACACTCGTTGACACTCCCTAGAACACCCTCATATTCATTCACTTCCATGTATTTTGACCTAGTGCTCCCTTGTGTTTCTCTAGTACTCCCAAACACTCCTTAGCATGCATTAGCACTCTCTAGCACACCTTAGCACTCTTCGACATGCCCTGCCACTTCATAACATGTGTATCACTCCCTAACACACATTGGCACTTGGCATGTTTTGGCGCTTGGCAAGTCCTATCATGTTTATTTTTCATTGAGATGCCTTTTTATGCTTTGGCATGATTTAATATTAACGTTATTTGATGTCAACTATTGGAAAGTAGATGAGAAGTAATAGAGGAGTATTTGGCACTTAGAATGCACTAAAACTTGGCACTTGGCACATATTGGTACACCTAGTGTTGGTGTTCCTAGCATGACCCTCTTGGAAAAGGTAAATTTACGAATTATTAACCCTCTTATGTGTTCATTTCCTTGTAGTTTAACTTGTTTCTACTTTTCGTTTCCTTGACAATACCTGGCATGTATTGTGACACCCTTGCACATCTTGGTGTGCCTTAGCACTTGGCACATCTTAACATATTTGATATGCCTTTGCACTATCTGGCACATGTTAGCATTCCTTAGCATGCCTTGGTACTCACACCCACAGAACTAGCCTTACATTTTTTCACGACTTGGGAACCCAATCAAGTCCTTAACTACTGCAGTTCATGTGACATTGGCCTGCCTCAGCCACAATAACTTGACCAATTTCACCTATTACATGTAGATTGCGCCTTGTTCACCCAAGAACTTCCTATAACTCATCTTAGGCCACTCATGTCCAAGCTCAACTTGTCCCACTTAAGAACTACCAAGACAAGGATCACATCTAGCCATGGCCATAAAGCTTATGTAGACAATATTTCACATGTATATCTAGTTCATATAAATAATAGAGAATTAGCTAAGAGTTTGCAATAACCACAAGATGCACAAGACACACATGATATAATCTGACACAAGTTGAGTGCCCCAAAACTTATGAACAACAATGTACAATATGAAATTGTCTAAAATAGTTTAAAACATGAGCATTTAGCCAAAATGTGACACATATCATATAAAAGTAATAGCTAAAGGAAAAATAGTGTTGTTCCTAGCAAAAAGTCTCCCTTTGTCTAAAACTTCTCTGTAGAGCCCCTTATCGCAATCGTAGGCTTGCCTCTTGAAAATCCTATTATGAACTTTTCCTAACACAATTCATCCTTGGCACACTTGAATTCACTAACACTCCCTGGCACACACACTTATTTTTTCATTTTCATGCATTTTGACTTAGTTCTCCCTTGTGATGCCTCGACACTCCCTAAAACTCCATAACATGTATTGATATTGTCTAACATGTGTTAGTGCACCTTTTCATTCCTTGTCATGCCCTAACCCTCCCTAGATATAATGCCCTCACAACTACCCTTACTTAATTTTCAACTTGGGAACCCAACGAAGTCCTCGCTTGACTACAAGAGCTTGAACAAATTACGATTACTACAACTAGACTATGTTGTTGAACTATGAATCTAGGGAGGTACTCCATAAGCCTAGTGAGTTGGGTTTGTGTGAGTTCGGTCACAAAAGGCTTTGTGGGAAAAGAACCCAAGAGAAGGGGTTTTGGACCCAAGATGGGGTTTATAATCTAAAATAAAGTTAAAAAGGAAAATTAATATTTCATAAGGTCTAAGTGGATAAAACTCGTAAGTTCTAGAGGGTTCCTAAGAAGCCTAGCTAGGAAAATATATTTAAGGAGGCATTAGTATGAAGGTTGGAACATCAAGTGAGAAGGAGCTCATTTGATCAAGGAATCAAAGAGAGATGTAGTCCTAAAGTAGGCTAAGTTATAGGGTTGAGTAAGGGTTATTAAAGGGAGGCCATGATCATCCACCAAGAGCAATATCACCATCTGAGGGTTCACAAGAATGTCACATACCTTAATGGGTTCGAGCTAGGAAGTAGGATGGCATACTGTTGGTTCTCTTATGGTAGATCGAGCTCAAGAGAGGTGGCTCATGAGAATTTGGGCATGTGATTTCAGTGGTGTTTTTGTGTGAAGGCCACATCAAATACTAAAATAGCAGAGAGGGTTGAGACCCTATATTATGGTGGTCAGTAGATTGCAAGGTCTATGATAAAGACCAACACAAATAGAGGAGGGCCCACATTGGAATTGAGGGCCATAACATAAGTAGCCGAGAGTGTAATATTGATTGAGGTAACTGTAGTTTGAGGGTTATAGATATCTGAAGTTCAGGTTAAGATTTAGTAAAAGAAATGCCAAGAATCTATGGATCCACATGAGCTAGGTAGAGTCTCTTAGGGAGGAAAGAGTTGTTGTTTTTTCTATGGTGGATATTCTTTGTTCTAAAGTAATTATAATATAAGTATAATGCCCTAGTTAGGGTGGTTTCCTAGCATGTTCATTCCATAAGGTATGCCCTTAAGACTATGACAAATTTGCGTAGAAGAAGAGGGGTCGTGACCCTTAGAGTGAGGTTTATCTCTGCAATATCGACAACATATCTAGTGTTGGTCAAGGTTGTCAATGATGTCAATATGGCATTGTTGGAGATGGAAAATATTCTTGTGATACATGCCTTAAACCCTTTTATGATATAGCCCTAACAAATTGATTCAAGTCCTAATACTTATGATTCCCTTAAGATACATGAATGGAAGACATAGCCTAATCGAGCATTGCTTGCTGATGAAACCTACCCTAGAAGCAAACCTAACCATATATGTTGTGCAAACCTTGGATCCTAAATGCATGATAAAACCCTTTCCCAAATTAACCCTAACCCTAGACTATGAAACCCTAATGCTAAAATCTTTCTCCTAATGATACCCTAATCCTAACAATTTAAAGAGATAAACCCTAACCCTAAATTTTATAATAAATTTAAAATAATTTAAGTCTTAAATAATTTAATTAAAATTTAAGTCTTAACATAATTTAATTAAAATTTAGATTATAACAAATTTATACATTCTATAAAACTACTCCACAACATGCATGATTTTTTAAAATGGTCTCAAAGGCTATAAAATCAAGAAACAAATGCTCTCCTTAAAACCAAAAAAATGGCCAAATTAGATGTTCCAAAAGTTAAGGTTTTATCAAATGAGGCTAGGGATATTCAATGCTAAACTCACACTTAGACTACTCGAAAATAATTTGTGCCATGTGCAAGGCTGCCCTTAAAATGTGAGTGGTCGACTTCACTAGCAAAAGTTGGCTCCCTCGTTGCCCAAACGACATGTTTTCTTTCATAGATTGAAACTATACCAAACTTAGACTCGTTACCTTGATGATAGTATTTGAAAAAGACAAAAGATAAGAATTGCAGAACAAGGACAAAAAATTTGGATCTTCTTCCTGAAGTAAGGAGCTCACTAATCTAAAGTGTGAAATCTCATTCTTTAGGCAATCGAAGGAAACTTGAGGTCAACACTTTGTCAAAAATCTATGAAGGAGATCAAATATCAAGAAATATCATTTTCTGTGGCATTGCTCGTATATGAAGAACTCGAATATGTGGTGTTGCTTTTGTAGAAGACAATCATAGAGAACTGTGGCAACCACCTGTGATTGGAGAACAATGGAGGAGGTCTACCTTTTAACTATTCTAGAGTAAAAGGCCTGTGATAAGTGAATTTCAAGCATTCTTGAGGAGCTAGATGAGATATTTCTGAGGTAACTACAAGCACACCTCGTAGAGCTAAGTATCTATGGCATGTAATGTTTATACTTAAACATCGAACTTCAATGGTTAAACACAAATATCTTAAAGTGGAGGATAATGTTCTGACACCAAAATAGTTTCTTGTTTAGCTTTAGACCTGTTGAGAAAATAATACCTGGAAATAATTGCCATTAAAGCTTAGTGTGAGGACAACAATTTGTGAAACTCAATCCCTCATCTCAAACCTATGATAGTGAAGCAATTGGTAGATTGGATAAGTGAAGCATTTGCCAAAATAGATCTTGGAGCAATTTGTGAGCATATTGAAGTAACATACTAGACTTGAAGTGGACAGATCTTGTGTGTGGGAGAAGAATCTTAACAGACTATTTTGGAGCCTTGAGGATAATGGAAATCCTTGGATCAGTTTCTGGAGAAGGTTTGGTGCAACGTATTGAAGGAACTTTGAAGAAGCATTGCAGACACCCTTGAAGACCATGATGCATAAACCATCATGAGGTGACTTGGAGAAACTTCTTGGGTATGATGAAGAGCAGTGGTGACACCTTATAAGAGATAAAAGTTGTCATTGATGATGTGACACGGAGACTAAAGTGAAAAATAAGCGAAGATTGAAAGGGATCATTGAAGAAGACATTGGGAGCCTTGAAGTATAACCAAATGCATCTTGACAAAGTGAAATTGAGGGTTGAAGCCCAAGAGGTTGGGGCCTCTAAAAGATAAGGTTGGTGCCTTGAAGGATAGGGTTGGAGCCCTAGAGGATCAAAGTCCTCAAGAAACTAGGTCGGAGCCTGAACCAAATATCGGGTTGGAGTCCTTGAGGTTGATGCCTCAAAATTGAAAAGGTTGGAGCCTTGGAAGTCCAAATTAGTTCTTGGTAATTACAGGTTGGAGCCTGGGAGATTGAAGATCAATGTCTTCATCTAGGGTTGGAGCCCTATACATATTATTGTACTTTATTTATTGCAAAGAAGAAATTAATAAAAGTATTCATTCTATCATTGTTCATTTTGTGTTCTAAATATAAGTGATCTAACTAGTAAAAATAACAATTGGAAAGAAATATTGATTCACCCCCCCTCTTAGCATTTCCAACATTTGGAACATGGTTTGTAGAAGTATGTGTAGAGACAACAGATCCAAAGGAGGTTGGAACCTGAGTAGAAGATGGAATAGAAGAAATGTGCCATATGAGGAATGGATTGACATGAAGAGGAGTTTATTTTGGTGGACTTTCCATAGAGTTTTGGACAGAGATCTAAAGCATCCTATAAACAATTAGTTAATGGACTATTAGTGGATGATTTGTGACCCTAGTTAAATCATCTACAAATTGTTAGAAGGATGATAAAAGGAGTAGTTCATATTTTTTCATAGATTGGACAACAAAGAATTTGGTACACAAGAATAGTGATTTTGAGAGGACTTGAATCACTATTAGGTGGCAGATTTGAAGAGTCATAGACAAGGGGCATGTTGTGGGCCTTAGATCGGTAAAATAATTGACTGTGGTTGGGAAAATTGATGGCAGTCCTAGTACAGTTGGAGGGTTGTTAGGTGATTGTCAAAGAATAGCCCTAAGTCATGTAATTGTGAAGGACAACAAGACTAGTAGAAGGGTAGGTGTATTGGGCCTGAGTATGTGCAGACTTTTAAGGATTAAATTAGCTGTCAAATGGGCTAGCCAACTAGCCCTAGTTCATTGTATTGTAAAGGATTGAGTCAGTGAGAAGAAGGGTGACCTCCATAGCCCTAGACTTTTCATCTTGGAGCAGTAGTATGGCAAGAATGGGCAAACCAAAGACTTGCTCACAAATGGAGTTGTGAACAACTGATTGAAGACCTTAAGTCTTGCAGACCTTGAAGTAAAAAGGAGATAGCTAGAGGGTCAATTTTGATGAGTTGAGTTCAGTAAACTAGTGCTACCTAGCATACCATGTCACTCCCTCCATAACACACCTGGAACTCACTGACACTCCTTGTCACACACTCTTTTTCATTCATTTCCATGCATTTTAACGTAGTTCTCCCTTGTGTTTCCTTGGCACTCCCCAACACTTAGCGCACATTGACACACCTTGGCACTTGGCACACCTTTTTATGCTTCCCTAACACTATAGCATGCCTTGGAACTATCTAGAATATCTTGTCACTCCCTCCTTGGCACACTTGGAACTCATTAACCCTTCATTTCCCTCAATTTGAAACTAGTGCTCCCTTGTGTTTCCTTGACACCTGGCCCTAACATTCCCTAGCATGTGTTTACCCCACACCCTAGCACTTGGCACATCTTGGCATGCCTTAGCACTTGGCATGTCTTGACATGCATAACATGCCTTGGAATTGTCTAGCATGTGTTAGTACTTCCTAACATTCCCTAGCACACCTTGCACTCCATAGTTTTCATGCCCTCATAGATAACCTTACCTTTTTTGCAGCTTGGGAACCCAATGAAGGCATTGGAAAAACAATGTTGTGCCCAACCCAAAGTCTCCCTTTGTTTGAAAATGCTTTTTCTAGCTCCTTATTGCAACCAAAGGCTTTTTTCCTACAAGTCCTATTATGAACTTCTCCTTGCACACTTCATCCTTGGGACACCTAGAATTTGTTGACACTCCTTGGTACACACTCTTATTCATTTATTTCCATGCATTTTGACCTAGTTCCCCCTTGTGATTCCCTCGTTGAAAAGTGTAACTAGGTTTGGTCTTCATAATAACATGTGTAATTGTGATTTTATGTAATTGACGTAAAGAAGAAAATAAAATTATTTTTGTAATGCTTGAATCATGGGTTTCATGATCAAGGAATTTTATTTTTAGTTAAATCTCCCATTGTGAGCTATTAGGTTTGGTCATCAAGCCATAAAATTCATAGAGTCAATGTCAAATATTGAAGACCCATTTTGGGCATGTAATCCATTGTAAAAGAAAATTTATTAGCCCTCCAAGACCTTGTCACAAACTCTTCTTCATGTCAGCTTAAGGATGCTTCCAGAATGTCAATTTGGCTTACCTATATCACAAATTGGCTTATTTTGATGGATGAAACACTATATACGGAAAATCAGCCTCAATTTGTGGACAAGCAAATCCAGTTAAGTAAGAGTGCAATAAGAAGTGTGAAGATAACTTGATAAGAGAAGGAAATGAAGAGTGAAGATTTTGGTGTTGTTTATGGGTTTGATTTAGGGCTAACACCTCCACATGTGTGAAGGAAGGAAGAACTATCTATTGTAGAAAAGGTCGAAGGTCTTGCTATTGTCCAAGAAGTCGAATCAAGGAAGAAGATAAGCAAGGTTATAAGTCAAATTAAAATAAGAGGTCATACCATCCAAGAGAAGAATATCAACGTTCAAAAGGTTGGTCAACCACACATCCTAGGGTTTTTGCAAGAGGGCCAAGAACTACAGATCTGATCCAAGGAACCGAAATTTGAAGGATAGTCAAGTTATTGAAGGAAGAAGCTTGATCATTGTTCACTCAAGGAAAAATAAGGAAGATGAATCAAGGAGGCTTATGACTTGTTCTTGGAGAGGTCATTGAGTCAAGGGTCTAGGTCATGGTCTTGGTATTCGTTAATTGAAGTCTCCATAAGAAGAAGAATTCGTTTGGGTTTTCCTCTCATGTTGGAGAGGTTTGGCCCTAGTTTATCACCTATTCTCTTTGTCTTTGGCCTCCTAATTGTTTATGCATTGGTATTTGTTTGATGAAGAAGAAAACTATAATAATCTAAGTAAAGAGAAGAGCCTTATCTTAAGGAGTAAAAATCATTCACAAGAAATTATCATGAGAAGAGAAATCACGTAATTACTGTGCCCTAGATTTCTCAATAGCCCTGGCACTCCTTAATACTCCTTAGTATGCATTGACATTGTCCATGCATATTGACCTAGTGCTCCCTTATGTTTCCCTAACACTCACTAACACTCCTTATCAATCATTGATACACCTTGACACTTGGCACATCGTGGCATGTTTCCCTAACACTCTAACATGCTTTGGCACTGCCTAGCATGCCTTATCACTCCCTCCTTAGAACACATGGACATTGTTGACACTCCCTATTACACACTCATATTCATTCATTTCCATGCATTTGAAACTAGTTCTCCCTTGTGTTTTCCTGGCACTTCACCCTAACACTCCCTAGCATGCATTGACACCACACCCTGGCACCTAACACATCTTAGCATGCCCTAGCACTTGCCTTTTTCTCTCCATTTCTCTTCTTTATGAAGCAATTGTAGTTGACAGGGGAACCCCCAATAGTTGTGATAAAGGGATTATGGGCCCCCTTATCTCAACTCATTAGCCATACCGTATTTAAGCCCTTAGTCATGGTGGCCCAAGGGTGTAGTTGTAGGGACATTGGGGCCAAATTTTAGGTTCATAATGTTAGGATGAGTTGAATGATATGACTAAAAAGGTCGGTGGAGTATTTTGTGGTGTATTGAATGGGACTAGGGGACACAAGGGTAGCATGGATGGGTAGAAGTGGGATGTCCAAGCATGGTTTATTAAGATCTATAATCCTAGCATTAGTGAATGATAATGGGGCTTAAGACCTAATGTCGTAGGGGTTAGGGGACCTAGAGGGAAGGCAACAAGAGAAATTGAAAGGGGAACACTCGATAGTGGTGATAAGGGGATTAGGGGGCCTAAAGGGAAGGCAACAAGAGAAATTGAAAGGGGAGCCCTCGATAGTGGTGATAAGGAGATTAGGGGGCCTAGAGGGAAGGCAACAAGAGAAATTGAAAAGGGAACCCTCAATAGTGGTGATAAGGGGATTAGGGGCCCCATTATCACAACCCATACGACATTAACCCATAACTATGAAACCCTATCCCCTAAACCCCCAAGCCATAATCCTTTAACCACTACACTCATAACTCATAACCCATTAACCCCTTGGCCCATTAAACCTTAAGCCATTAATTGCTAACCTAGAACCCATGAACCCCTAAGAAATAACCCCTTATTCTCTTAACCCATGACCCTTAAACCTTAACCCCTAACCCCTAAACACCTTAAAACCTAACCCCTTAACTCCAAACACATAAATCCCCTAACTCTTAAGCCCTTTCACCCTAAATCTTGTGGCCCCCAAGCCATTGGCTCTTAACTCTTAACTCCTAAAGCCCTTAACCACTTAGTATCCAAGGCCAAAAATAATGCCTAAAACCAACAAACTAACCTCTTAGGAGAACCCTTCACCTCTAACTAAGAATATTGGGACCATTTGATTTTTAGAGAACTAGGTATTGGTCTCAAGGGTGTGTGTTTGTGTGTAATTCCCTTATTACCATGTATACCTAATGTAAAATAGCTGGATAATCTGCAAAACCTCAATCATAATTGTTCACAATATCTACACTTCATGTTGAAATGGAACTTGTAGTGATCTCCCACATGAGGTGTTGGCAATGAATAGATCACTCATAATGACTCGACCTCTTCAGCCCTAA
>APFE030153709.1:59420-96329 GCA_000404065.3 Pinus taeda
TCCTCCACAATGAAAATGTAATTCGAGTTTTTAAGGTATATGAAATTTCAATAATTTCTCTTTGCTACTATTCGAAAATGAATCTTAACTAATGTCGTATTAAATCAATATTTTGATCTTTACTATTCACGGAGAACCAAATCAATGCTATATGCCCTAAACTAAACAAAGTAGTCACCTACTGATCTTAGTGATTTTTTTTTTTTTTAATCGTTGATGACCATCCTTTGCAATTGACCAATTTTTGGGAGAAACATCCCTTTGTGCCCTTGTTTATCTATTTTTTCAGAGTAGTTTGTTGAGATTAATGGAAACTGATCTGATGGTTTATGGGAATCGATCCTACATCAAATATTTTTCCTTTACAAACTACTCTATGACCACTCATTTCATAAATTCAATACATCCTTCCTTGCATGATCATCTGTTTGATGAATCATATGCATTCCTAGAGTTTCGATTTGAAGGAAATCTGCATGTTAGACAATTTTCTCAATATGAGAAACATCATTGTGCAGAGATGGATAGATAATTGTTTCTCGAGAGTTATCATTCTGAAATTTAGGCATTCAATTCCCTACCTGTTGATAAGATTCATACATCTACGATTAAATATTTTAATAAAAGTTTGGATACTTCTTTTGTCCACACCTCTATATGCTTTGCAAATCAGGGCATGCTCAAAATGCCCCTATTTCCATGATAAAAACACATACATTTCATTAACTGTTTTCTTTGCTTGGCATGCATTTCATTTATTTTTTATCATTTGGTTGTTTTCAAGGTCTAGATTTGATTTGAAATTCTCGAGAAAAACAAGACTTTTAAAACACAATGACTAAATCACTCCTGAATTGTTGCAATATGGCTTTGCTTTCAAAGCACACCCTTGCTGGATTCAATAGAGGCTTTTGGGAGAAATTAAAATAAACAAAGAATAGAATGAGAAATAGCTTACAATAATCAAGAAAAACAGTTAAATTGCTTCTACCCCTCTGTTTTATGCAAAATATTTTGCTACAACAAGCATTTAACAGTTACAATATACAACCGTTGTGCAGTGAATGAAACAACTAATAATAAATTCACACTATAAATTAGACATAGATGTTTTAAAATTGGACACAAATTTTCTTAGGGTGAAAAATACTCTAGTTTGCTTTCTTAGTAGCTCACAAATCAATATTTTCTGTTCACATGAATAATTAAACCCAAGAGGAGTTTCGCTCATCTGACAATGGTCCTTTCTTCCAGTGAGTTTTCAGAGTCTTCAATTTAGGGTTTTGAGCTAGATTGGACCTCTTCCTTCACCTGAACTTGAATGCATGAACTCCACCTAGACCCATCTTCTTTGATGCCCTTTTTTCCATAAAGATAATGTGTCGCTGGTGGTTAGGGTTTCCTAATGTAAGTTCTTGGTATCTTTCCACAAGATACATGACAATGTGGCATTTTGTCCATGTTAGCTAACTTTTAATTCATGTCTTTGTTTCTATGATTTTCATTACGAATTAGGGTTAGAGTACAATATTTGATTATTGTAGATGTCATTAGTTTAATATAATCAACATAAAATACATAAAATAAATAGAACACAAAAAGGATTGTAGTAGTAAAATAGAATTTTTTTTATGGTAAGGAGAAATAAGATTAATATATGAAATAAAAGCACATCAAGAGTGAATACAAACACCTAAGAGTGACCTTGCCAATAGGAATTTTGGTTAGGAGCCTCAACAGTAAAAGTCTTAGTTGCCTCAACAAAAGTCAACACTTTGGCTTCTCTAAATAAGAGCAAAGATCATCTCTAAGAAGATGATACATGAGATAGTTGGACTCAGTTGAAGACATGTTGCTTCAACTGATTCTCCAAGGTGACTCCATCACCATGTTGAGCCTATCACTGTGTTGCACCATCATACCATGTCCAACATCACTAAGCTACACCATGTTGCACCATCACTATGTTCAACATCACTGAGCTACACCATGTTGCACCATCACTATGTCCAACATCATTAAGCTACACCATGTTGCACCATCACTGAGCTACACCATGCTGCACCATCACTATGTCCAACATCACTGAGCTACACCATGATGCACTATCCCTTTGTCCAACATCACTGAGCTACACCATGTTGCATCATACATCTTGTACCCATCACTGCTACTGTGTGCACTATGCATCCTATACCCATCGTTGCTACTGTGTGCACTATGTTGCACTATGCATCTTGTACCCATCGCTACTACTGTGTGCACTATGCTACACTATGCATCCTGTACCCATCGATGCTACTATATGCACTATGCATCCTACTGTCATATACTATGATGTCTATAATGTTACAACATTCATCATAAGACCAAGATGGCTAGCTATAGTGCTATGGCCTGTGGCCTAGCACATAGCAATGCCAATTTCTTCTCCTCTATGAAAACATTAGAGTGACATCAATAGGATTTTGTTAAGACAATGATTGAATCTATCATTCATGATTGTGTTTCAATCAAAACAACAGTTAAAACATCCTTATTAAGAACAACGTTAAGGATAGCTGAAGGTGTGGCTTCTTTATCTCAGCGTTTAAGTGTGAGAGAATTCCTTTCATGACAGTGAGGGTATACCTTGTGTAGAACACTCTTCTAAGACAATGTTTAGGTGGCATCTCCATTAGGCAACGTAGCAACTAAGTTTAGGGCAGATCCTCTCCCTTAGTCCTGTGGCTAGGGTTCTTGCCTTCATTTCCATGGCTGCGTATTTAGGGCATCTCCATAACTATGGTTAGGAATCCTTTATATAGCCAGGTTAGGGCAGCATATGGGAGCCTCTTTACTGTGGTTAGGGTATCTCTTTTGCTGCGTCTAAGGGCTGTCTCAAACCCTTCTAAAACAATGTATAGATTAGGGCATCTAGGGTATGATAAGACTGCGTTTAGGATCAGCTATTAGGCCTCCTTCACTGTGCTAGATCTCCCTTTGAACTATGGTCAAACCTTCACAAGACCTGCGGATAGGCTTCATTATGACAACGGCTAGGGCATCCTTCTTTTGCTGCATATAGGGTCTCCTTCTAGACTTGCGTTTTTCCCTTAGAGATTCTTCTTTCCACTAGAACCCAAAACAAGTGGAGAAGAATAAATCTCAAGACAGTTGTGCGTACAAATGACTTGCAAGGCACTTGTATTTATACTAAAATGTGGAGCACAAGTAGGGGTAGTTTAGTTGCTGGCCTGCCTTGATGAATTGTCCCATAAGACAAATAAATTCATATCTCCATGGATACTTATCGAAATCAGATGATCTTTAGATCAATCCTACACCTCTCGATGATAGAAATCCAAGAAAAATATCAGTTTCCATAAATAAGATGACTGACATGGAGTTTGGCCCTAGTTGCCAATTTTAACAATTTTCAATTGTACCAAGTCCAACCTCCTTATGGGAACAAAATTACTCATGAGAAACCTGAAATTTACATTTATTGGTACAAAATATAAATGTACAATAAGTTTGAAATCAAATAGGTGTTATATGGAATCATACTTGCAGGGTTATAGTTGGTTGGAAATTATTTATGGTAAAGGAATTCTCATGCCCAAGATAGTACACTGGTCAAGGTGGATACATGTAGTTTATTTCAAACTTAATCTTATCTATCTAGTTACAATTAAATGTGCCTTGCATATAGTGTTATCCACTTACACATAGATTATTATGTCTTGCTTAAGAAATTATGTTCAAGGTTTAGTTAGAGTGAGCATGCATGCCTATTGTTGGTGAAGAGTGGGACATTGTTATTGCTCAAACTCTCACCATGTTTAGAAGTCTAAACCATAAATGTAAGAGCATAGAGGCAACTTCTAGGTGAGGCTTCTAAGGTCAAAGCAGGTGGCTTGCCTAGTAGTTGCCTCAAGGATCATATGATTATGGCATCTTTAGAATTTTCAATGTAGTGAGAATTTGAGTAGTGACAGGACATTACTTAAAAGTATGGTACATCTATTTAATTATTCTTTAGAGATGGATAAATAGGTTTGATCACAAAGCTTCATTCTCCTTTCTACTTGTAATTTTTTCCTGGGATTTGATGTCAATACAATTAGTAGTTTGAACTTATTCTCTTTTATAATTCCAGACATCTTGGATTCGAAGCATTTTGGGAGCTAGGATAAATGTGTTGCTCCTTTATTTAAATTCCATATTTTTGTATTCTTGGTATCTTTCCAATCAACTAGAGTCTTCTGCATGAAGTTCAAATCTAGCTATCTCGAAGATGGACTAAATGGAGTTTTAATAGATCTTAATGATACACATTGTTTTGATTATAATATAGGAAATTTATTAGATCAAATGACCTTGAAATTTTAGGGTGGCTTTATCGAGGAAGAATGAGTATGTATTCCCAATCCTAGCTCGATCCCTAATTGGACTTGATCGCAAGTGATCAAGTTGTTGAACATCATGCATCCTACTCATAGGGAGTATGGTAGTACCTGATGTGTCCATCGGTAGTGCTATGGTCCCTAACCACTTTTCCCAAATCATTGGCCAAATGAGAGGTACTTCCCATGTGTCCCACACTACATGGATAGGATGATGTTGGAACATCAACTGGGAAGGAATATATCACATCCTGCTCACAACCACACGTGGAGAAAGGAGAAACTGCATCCAACAAACATATGTCACAACCACGTGTAGGGAAAGGATAAACCACATCCTACAGTCACATGTCACAACCATTGTACGGAAGTGGTAAAACACATCCTACGCGCATGCAAACCACCGAGAGTAGGGAAAGGATGAACCACATCCTACATGTGTGCCAATCATAAATGGTTGGAATGATCCTACATGCGGGGAAAGGATGAACCATGTCCCACGGACATGTCAACCATCTATTGTAGGGAATGAACATCCTATATGTGGGTAAAGGATGAACTACATCCCACCAACATGTCCACATGTGACAACCAGCAGATGCCTATATGCATATCTCACTAGGGTGTCCGCACGAGAAGGTGAGCCACTCATCCTGCTTATATGCCATAGGAGAAGGTAAACCACTCATCCTATGCATATCTCATCAATCGTAGGGCAAGGTCAACCACTCACCCTACACATGTGTCATCAATCATAGGGGAAGGTGAACAACTCACCCTACACACATGTCAACCATCATGGGGTATCACAGGGGAAGGTGAACCACTCACCCTATACACAATGCACCTTTAGGAGAAGGTGAACCACTCACACTATGGTTTCTTAAAGCTAAAGAAGTACCCCAAGCCCCTAGGAGCTCCCAAAGATTAATGTTCAACCAAAACCCTCATAGTAAGGTTTATCCATGACTTCCTGCCTCTCTTTGAAAGAATATTTCTAGGAGGCTTTGAGAGGGATGGTGGTAATCCTGTATATCCATCCTATATTGTTAGAGCTTGATCATATCCCAAATAAAGTGGTACCTGATGCCAAGCAGTGGTTTCCAATATGTGCTCAAATGACTTACTGAATAGCTTTCTCAAATGTCTTCATAATAAGTCATGCTTGCTACTTTATTCATTTAGCGTCAATGGAGTTCCTAGAGCCACAGACTTTAGTCTTTAATTCATCCATGCAATAAAGGTGGATCTCAGGAGATACATCACATACTGTCAATATAGAAATGTTCAATAGTGAACTTCAAATCATAGATAATAGAGTCATAGGCATGCCTTAGTAAGCAATTGTCCAATGTATGAGGCGTATCCATAGAAATAAATAGGGACCCACAAGATATATGAATGTAGACCAGCAAATTTTTAAGGGCAGGGAACAATGCAACATGGTAAGGTCTTCCACCTTGACTTTAAGTGTCAACTTCTTCTTATATTGATAAACATGAGGATCATTACTCTAATCGACATATCTTATCCATACATAAACATCAAGATATCTACAACCTATCCTTCTGAGGTGATATAGATCATCAAAGTCATCATTCCCCACTCACATAACTTACATTTATCAAAATATATTGGGTAGGAAAATTCATCAGGGATTTTGTCACTCCCTCTGAAGCCTTACTTCAGCAGTTCGACTAGCCTTGAATCATGAAATTACTTAATTCATGATTTCTTATTCAGGCATCCATATCTTTCTTCAAGTTACCTTTGTTTCCTTGCACATAAGGGTCATTACAAGAAACTGCTTCAAAGTTCTATGCACTTCTTCTCTTAACGGCCAGACTTCCAAGAGTACCCAAAGGTGCCAAGATGACTGCTACCAACATGGTTTCATTAGGTGCTAGGCTTATTCATATTGTCCCTTTTAACAGTCTTTGATATTTGATTAGAACCTCACACTTTAATCTAAAGAAAACTCAGATTAGAGCTGTAGACTTCACTAAGAAAGATTGTTTCCAGAGGTACTCATTGTATTATCCTTCAAAAGTTGTCATTTCTTCTATCTCAATTACAATACTTCAAGAGAACTAGACTGATTGGAAACAAAATTGCAGAAGATGAGACAATCATAGAGCACCCTCAGATATTTTCCTTTACTCCAGAGGATTTACACTTCTTCATTGGTTTCCAGGCACCTTATGTGTATGCATCTGACCTTTCCAGCACTGGCAAGTCCCAAAGAGCAGTATGGCTACAAAGATCATTTCTGATATTTAACTCCTTAAGGCATTATTTTGGTAGCATATGTGCCTGCAACACACCTCTTTGCATAGCATCAACAATTTCTGAGGACTTATGGCTACACGTGTTGAAGAATAACATTCTGACAGAAGAGGTCATATCAGACTTAGTTCTGACTTGAGTATGATCAAAACAACATATGCACAACCACGATGTCCTGTAACAAAATTGAAATAAAATGCTCAAAAGCTTTATGCTGGACGTAAATCACCTCTAGGCTACAGGCTTTGATAAGATTATAGATTTGTTGCAAATTAATGCATAGATACAAGGTGTTGTTTGTTTCGCCGTGACTATCTTCTTGTTCTCAAATTATAATTTTATGCTACTATCCAAAACTGTAGAGCAAGGTGATGAGTTTTAACTAGAGATCCATCATCGTAGGTATTCTTTTCGCATAGGAGAGTCAACTCCCTTTTATTTATGATATAAGTTTGAATGTCATTGTGATTAGAATGATGGAACATTGCTCCTTCTTTTCTAGTCCTTATTTGAATGATGAGGAAAGAGAAGTTCAAACTACCTATGCCCATGACTTGTTCCCAATTTTAATTGTGAAGCCTTGACATCAGAATTTCAATATGATATTGTCATCAATAATTTATCAAAATATCATAACTGTCTCATATTGCAAGTATTCCATACTAATACTTCTCCTAATGTTGACTGTAAGTATGTATGTGTGATGATGTCAATGTTAACCTTCCTGCAAGTGAGATGCCAAAATAGTGTTGTTTATTGTAGAGGAACAAGAAGTCACACATACTGCAGGCTTCTTATAACTATACAATGTGCATCAACTTACTCATTTGAGATGATGATAATACAAAAATATGAACCTGATTGCCATGGCTTACGTATGATTCAGTCATACCAAAGATGTTGTCTACGATATACTGCTTGAAGTCTATAGCTTTTCAAGTTTCCTTCCAAAAGATGAAGGGTTACAAGATGTACTAGACTTTTACAAAGCATCAATAAGTGTGCTTAGATTCCATAGTTTAGAAAACAATACTCAAATGCCAAATACTGAGGATGGATGATGTTCGGTATATGATCAGACTGACTAAGCTCGGAACATCCTTCTTCACGGATTAAGACCTCTTTTCAAACTAATTAAATAGATCAAATGATGTTGAAATTTTAGGACTTCAAAAATTGATACTTGGTTTGAGGAAACCCTTTTTTTTGTTGGCTTCTTGCCTGTCCTTCAATTTGCAGAGGTAAGGGTTCCTTCTATATCAAGGATGAAGACGTAGAAATACTTAAGTATTATACTTTCTTCACTTGGGACAAGAGCTTAGATAATAATCACAATATTAATTGTTGAATAGTTTCGTTCTGTACGAATCAAAAGACAACTTCAAAAATATTTCCAAACAGAAATTCGGGCCTCTAAGAAAACACTGTTAATTTGATCCCCCTAAATTGTGATATGTTGAACCAGAACTCTGATTCATTTGAAAGATAACTTGGCTTGGGGGCTATTAGATTAGACCCCCAATCCTCTAGATTAGGGAATATATGCCCTTTAAATATTTGCTTTCTTTAGATAAGATTTAAGCCTAGTCATAGATACTATGACTAGAAATCATGTCCAGAATGAGGCCTTAATATTTATAGATTCTCCTTCCTTAATAGGGTTTGAAACAAAGTTCTTAGTGATTTATTTCTATCTTTCTTGGTTTTGTCCTCACCTAAGCTCTGATACCATGTTAATTTGTAGGTTAACATGTTCTTTTCTTAGGTCAGTTTCTTCAATATTCAATGTTAGCCCATTTATCAAACCATATCATTTCCATTAGCAACCATATGAATCATTATTGATAGTAACTAAAGAAAGAAAATAAACAATAGATCCAAAAGACAAGCAAGATGAGAGAACACAAGGATATGGCTCAAGCTAGGGAAAAACCACAAGATGGGGAAAACCCTTGATCAATTCTTCTTACTATTAATATCAAATGTTCAACATAGAGAGTACAATAATTTAGAGGAAAGATTGACTTTCCAATTTGGAGATTCAATATCATTGTCCTTAGACAGATAGCTAACTCAGCAACGCAATTCTAGAGAAGACAATTTGTGCCCTCTTAGGCTTGAGCCATACAACTATAAAAGGTTTTGTATTCTGGTGTTCTGGTTAGGGTTTGATGGCAAGCTACTACAATCATCTTTCACTCCTCCTAGATTGTCTTCCTTCTAGTTGATCTACCTACATACAAGCATCCTCACATGCTGGTACAAGTCAGGTAACTGGTAAGGTTTGTTGGCAGGCTACTGCAACACCCTTTACTCACCATCCAAACCTCTTCCTTGACTGTAGCCTCCTTCCAAGTACTTTTGCTCTAATTCGTTGTTTATCTAGGCTAGTACCCAACCCCAAAACAAGTGACACAACCTCCTATTCAAGAACTCCAATTCATGCGGCCTCATATCATTCCTTCAGTCGCTTGTCCAAGGTGATCTATGCTTGTGGCTCACCTGAAGCACACAACTAGTGCTGCGGCCTATTATGTTGGGTTGTGTTATATTCTTTCCACAACTAGCCTGTGTAGTTAACTGGGGGATTAGAAAGGGGGTGGAGCCCCCCCTTCATTGCATTGATTGCGTAGCGGGGGGGGTCACAGGAGGTTTGATGGGTGTAGGTAACCCCACTCTATGGGGTCACAGGAGGTTTGATGGGTGTAGGTAACCCCACTCTATGGGGTCACAGGAGGTTTGATGGGTGCAGGAAAATTTTGTTTTTGGACCCTATATTAGGTTGGGTGGACCTACCTATGGTTTTGTGCATGATTTTCACACATGGTTTTGGACGCGATGGTTTTCGGTCCATGGTATTGAATGCTTCAGCATGTATAAATATGTATTGTAATATTGAAAGGAACATAATGAAAAATCAAGTTGGTAGTCCCAGTTTTGGGATCTAGGGGAAAATCTCTATGTATATGTGTTTTATGTGTTATGCTCTTGCATTGTTTATTTTCTATGTTTGAGAATTTGTATGCAGGTAATTTCTGTATGGGGTTAAAACCTACATGTTATAGGAGAGAAAGCCGAACCAAAGATATGCCCAAACAACATACAAATGTCCCTCATAAATATGGCTTCCTTTCTGCTGCAATTTTGACCTGTTGTAGACACAGAACCACCCACAAAATAGTCCAAACAAATTCAAACAAGCCTTTAACAGGCTTGGCTTCCTTCCTGACAGCCCAACCAAGATGTCAATCTATCCATTCCTTCTGTGGCCATTTCAAAGAGAGAAAATGGGTGATAGGATGTGTCCAATATGTTTGGAAGACACTTCTATTTATAGGATTTGGAGAAGGGTTTCACTTGAATAATTTACCCCAAGCCGACCTTGACAATTTGCATACGTGAGAGATTAAATTCAAAAAACAAAAATTCCTTGTCCAAATTTGATGATATTTATGTCAAATTTGGTCCTCTCGAAAAGAGGAATTTAATGAAATAATCATATTCATCAAATTAGATGTCCAAAGTGGAATTTGGCCCTAGTTTCCAATTTTAACACAAACTAACTTTAGTCTTTGTTGTCTGCTTATTGTGCCTAGAATGAGCCTCAATTGTACCTTTGTTGTTCTCAAACAAACCTTAGAAGATTCACAAACCAAATTCTTATTAATGATTAAGTGCGTTGCTATCTTGGTTAGGGTTTGTAACCTCAAGGAGGACTTCTTCTTCCCTATCTTCCATTGACCAAACAAGCTGGAGCTTGGATACATTGCCCAAAAATTAATAATAGTCAAAATATTGTAACACACCCCCTTACATCTTGACCCAAAAGAGGTGGTTATTAGGTTGACCTAACTCCCTAGGTGCAGTTAAAAGAATGGGGTCTATTTGTTTTTCTAAATATATAAATCTCCAAGATATCAGAATGATTAGGTATTTCTCCCACACTCCAACCATGAATACCAATGAGGAAATGCATCTTTATTTATAAAGAGATGTTTAACTAATATTTTAAAGGAAGTCCACTAATCTAACCAATAGAGAAGTAAAACACAGTTCTCCACCATTAACCAATCCAAAACACATAAATTATGGGTTGTTCAAGCCACATGTACAGTAGTCAAGTGAAACAAGCCCATGGAAGGAAAGACCACTTGAGGTGGCACATTCTAGCCTGCTAACATTCTACACTAATTTCCACATCTCAAATCTTGAGGATAAGGTGCTCTCTAAGGGGGAGGACATGCTAGTTTCCTAGCCTCCCTAACCCTTAACAAATAGATTAATATATGGTTATATAAGAAAGGCCATCATTATTAGACAATGATGGTAGTATTGTGACTACAACTATTATGAGAGGACTTGCTAGAAGGTTTTCCTCCTCTAGAATGTTCTAGAAGGTTAGAAAGTAGTATATATAGAGGTAAAACATTGTAAAAGATGCCTTGGATTACTATTGTAACTAAGCTTTACTCTACTAGAGGTTCCCTCCTAGAAGAGGCAAATGAACATTGTGCTCCTAATAATCAAGGTATCTTATTTTAGTTACCATTACAATTGCATGGAGCATTGTTATTACTTTATACTAAATATATGGATGTTATTTGCATTTATCTTTGTTTCTATAGGGTATATAACACTTATCTCATAATACAAGCTATGAAATCCTCAAACTCTACTTATAGATCATGTGAATTCCATTTACCCTTGCCAATTTATACCATAGAGCTTGTTATATTAATTTCTTATCGTAGAGTAGAGGACAACCCCTAGGAGCATTATCAAGGTTTGGAGAGTAGAATACAAACCTTAGAAGAAATATCAAACTCAAGTTATTAGGGTTGGTTGGTTTTAGGTGAAATTACATACCCAGTGTTTGGAGCCTATCCAAATATTGACAACATTAGATTACTCTCTAACGTTGCAAAAAGAAATATCTCTCTTGCCCTTGACCTTTGAACACCTTCGATAATTTGAGCTTGGTTTTAGTAGAGTGCCAATGGAAATGATATTCTCTCACTGGATAGTCTCATTTACAAGATATTTTTTTACCATGGTCATCTAAAGTCTATCCTTGCAATATAAAGCCACATTTCCCCTACTTTGAACAAATCCAAAAAACCATTGAACTTTCTTATAAATCAAGGCATCCCCCTAGTATGACATCATCTTCCCTAAACAAACTACATGCATGAACACTAAGCATTGTGGAAAAATATTGATTTTCAATATTCTTCCATTTATTTTCCATCTAGCAGTCCTAGATTGGATCCTTTCTTGTCCATCAATCAAGGGAGAAGATAGATCATATTACTGTTCCATTTGATTCAAACTTTCCATCAAATATAGAAAATATATTATCAATTTATCATCGAATCAATATACTAGGAATATGGGCCAACTTAATGTTATATCTCCACTACAACTATTGTAATTTGCATGTCAAAGAAGAGCCTTGGTATGCATTATTGAATCAGAGGTCGAATTTGGCTTATAGGAATGTTGTAATTCTAAACATGTTCTTAGGTCACTTCCTAGAATGTTATGTCACAAATTTAAGATGCACACTCTGTTCTTTAATAACCCTACTCATATTTTGTTTGTTCATTATATGTCTTCAATCATGCAACTAAGTTTTACAACGTCATCTACACTCTTCAGAATTTAATCATTGTTTCCAATAAACTACAATAGAGCCTAGGTTGTAACATTTAGCACTAAAAAGTCTACCATTTTACCTTACCTGGAAGGAAATGCCTCAAGGGATTTAGTTCAATATTCTTGGATTCTTAATTGGGACATTGTTTCTTCCCTTTACTAGTTTCTAGTTGACGTGTATAGAAACCTGCAAGATCTTGGGATTCTACAAGAGTATTGTTGTTGTAATTGCCTTGATATTTAGACTTTATTTAAATAAAGAGAGTTGTCATGATCCCTATAGTACTCAACATCTTTCTGCAAGCAATATTTCTACATTGACATTGCTATGAAGTATGATGTCATGCATATTAAAGGGTCCCTTGATGCTTTGTTGATGCCTAGCTTGTTCCATCCTATTTTAATTTGATATTTGATGACAGAGTTGTTTTCCTACTTCAAGTTTGGTAAGATTAAAGCCAATGTAGCTTTCTGATGTGCTTCCTTGCTAGACTAGACATCATAGACTTATTAATACTACCAAAACACTTTTCATTACACATGACATTATGGGTACCATAAAAAAATCGAATTTGAGAACGAACAACCATGGCAGATTTTTTCACTTGGACATTTTTCTGGTATTGTTTTGAGATTTTTTTCAAATTGGACCATTGAAAACACTTCTTCAATATCTTTTTCCCTGGGAATGAGATATTTTTTATAACATAATATGGAGCATGTATTAAGTCCCTTCTATCTCTTAGAGGTCTTTTCCAATTTCTAGATTCATTGTAAACTCTGATCGACCACATGCCAAGATTTGTATTATGTAATGTGTATGAATCATGCTAGAGGCTCCCTTTTTGTAGCCATCTCTTGAATCAAGCAACTAATAACATAAGTTTTTGCTTTTTCCTTGCACCAATAAAAAAGTTTTGAGAAGACTGGCCATTCATAAGTAATATATTTGGGAAAGAATCTAAAATGACTAGTAGGCATGTATAATAGCTAGCACTCTTGAAGTGTAGCCCATCATAGGCCTCTTTGTATCATGTGTTTATTTAGGGGTGAATTAATCCCCATTTGGGAAGGAATCCTCACCCATTACACGTTTATTATTTGGTTTCCTAAATGAATATGAATATCCAAATTGTAGAGATATAGCATTTTTTCAAAATTGTGGTTGTAAGTTTCTTTGAGTATTAATTCAAAGTCTCTCTACCACAACACTATTGCCTTGTTCTAAATTTGCTTCCTAATCCCTTAATATATCGATCCACTGAAGATGGAAATTATATAGATATATGCACCATTGTATTTGAAGATAGTCCTTTAAGAAAGATGATGAACACCAATCTTGACCTTCATATAGTCTAGGAACCTATTGCTGGTAGATGTTGTCATAGTTATCATGCTAGATGATTGATGGATGAACCTGCATTGTTGAATTTCTCCCATCTTCACAAAAAAATCCCATTTTTTTGTAGTTCAATGCAATAAATCACCATAAGTAGAGCATTCTTCATCCAAACTGAGACATTTTAAAAAGATCTGTTCTATAAGATGACTTTCAACATATAGAATGGTAGTTGCCTTAGAATAATTTCCAATGATGACTTGATATTAATTGCACCATTTTGTTCTTTCCCACACATTGAACCTATAAATTCCATCAATGGTTTAATGGCTTTCCTTCAAGCATTAATTCTTGAAACTACATCCATAGTAATATCTTCCATGTTGGGAAATCCTTTTCAAAATGGGATCAAAATTATCCACAACACTAATATTCCACAAACAGTCTCTACACGCTAGATTTACAACCACCAATTTCTTAAGGATATAATTGACAATGCAAAGTATATCTAATTTTGTACACTAGCTCATGATGTAGTTGGAAAAAATAATGGTATATTGCACCACCGAAAATGAGAGAGCTAAAGAAATAAGAACAAAGTTGAAAATTTCATGCCCCTTTATAGAACTAGAATACCAAGAACATATGGCTGATAAGGTGTTTATCAAGAACACCAGGGATTCCACAAGATATACATGTTTAGACCCGTCACTTTTCCTTCTCATCGGACCTTTAAGCATAGAAAAAAAGTAAGGCTAGGTCTTTCTATCTTGACTTTAAAAGTCGCTCCCTTTTATATTAATAAATGAGAGGGTCATTAATTAGGCATCATCAGTAATGGTGCCTTTATAATTCAATCAACATGGCTAGTTAATAATTTCCTCTAAACATAATCAATGAGCCACCTACAACCTATCATTTTTCTACTATAGACCCTTAGGCCCATATACCAAGGTCATCAATGCAGCTAAAGGCATCATTAGAGTCATCATAATCAGTGGACATGACTTGTCTTTATCATCAAGTTATTCTGCTAGAGAGTCTATAGCTCCCTCTGAAGTCTTACTTCAATTTAGTCTTCATCAATCGACCCTCATCTTGCTACAACTCCATCATCAAACATGCCTCGACAATATTTTTCACATGCGCTAACCATTCAATAATAAATTCAACTTGGTAGAATCATACCTTGATATCACAAATATTTCTAACTAAATGAAGATATAAAGAGACTTTCTTTGGATTTTAACTTGGATAGGGATGCTCTATTCCTTTTGAACTGACAGCTTCAAATATGATTGAGCTGTAGGTGTCTTAATACTTATTCATAGTCCTTATTGGCACTATTCTGAATCTCTTCTACTATACCTTAGATAAACTAGAGAAAATCCAAGCAATGCAAATCAAATTATTTCTCAACTGCAATATAACCAAGTTCTATATATTGTTTCCATGCTATCTCATTGTTGCTATCAAGGTCAAGGACATAATTCCAAACAGAGTTGTCTATAATGCGACTTTTTGGAGATTCCGGTGACAGAATCCGGCGGAGGAAATTGAGCTTAAATCTTGATTTGCTGCAGTTAAAATGGTTTTTTAACTGCATATTTGGATTCAACACCCTGAAAAACCCTTGGGGCACTTTGATTGTGCAGAAACTAGCTATCAAACTTGCGATTCCAATAAATTGTTGCCGGATTTTGACCAGAAATACCCACCGGAAAGGCTTTCAAAAAGTCTGATTATAGACAACTGCATTCCAAACAAGGTGATTTCCTTTCTGAAGGTTATTCTACCACATAATATTGTCAAAGCCCTATTTTCATACTGGTCACTATTCCTTAGTGAACACAGTCAAAAGGTTAACGTGTCACTACCTTGCTATGCCCTAAATTCACTGTATTTAAGTCAAGAATATAGTCACTGCTCACTAATATATCTGCCTTATCCATATTATTGTCATCATGACATCACTGTTTACGATATTGTTGCCAACCTTTATCTCAGATTCTTTCTTAGACTTATAAATTAAATGATAAAAGCAGTACCCCAAGTCCTCACTGATAAGGGGTCATCTCTATCCATATGCCACTCAGTGCCCCTAGTCAGGAGCACCATATTAAAGGAAGTGATCCGCTGGGTGGGAGCTAGTCAAGGATGTTGATGTGGCTAGAGGTTAGATGAGCAGAGACAAAGGGCCTCCTGCATGTATAAGGGCAAGCATATTTTTTCAAGGTACTTAAAGAAACTGCCAAGCATTTGTGTCTCTCTAAAAGATCATGGAAGCATCCTCATACCTCATATTAAACCAAGCAATGGAAGATGAAGTGCTCCTCAATATCAATCTCTAGGAAATGGCATAGCTGGAAAATCTTGTCTAATTGGTCAATCTAATGGAGAGAGAGAGTGAGTAGATATTATTTATCATATTTTCTGCCCCCCTTCCCCCTGGCTAGCCAACCCTCATCTCTCTTCCCCACCCTCATGGATGGAGAGAGTGAGCAAATCTTATTAAGGGTGTTGATGGGGGGAGAGTGTAAATCAAATATTATCTAGGAAATGAGGGTGGGGTGAGGGGAAGAGAGTGAGCAAATATTATCTGGGAAACAAGTGGGAGTGGGAGAGAGAGAGTAAGCAAGTATTACAAGGGTGGGATATGTGGAGAGAGAATCATTTCCAACATTTATTTTGGTTCACCATTTCTAGCATTCATATGAAGTAGAGCAGATTTAGAACAAATTTTACACACTTGTATTTCTAGAAGATCCATTGATTTCTTAAATGTAGTCATGACATGATAAGAAAATACCAAAACATTCTCAATCTTGTCTTCAAAAGATTGAGGAGTACTAAAATCCACATCACAAGCATACATTGATTGAAATGGGAGGTGATACTTTGGCGAATTCTTGGTGAAAAATCTTCACCCCTGAAACTACTCATTACATTGGCATGTTTTGGCCATGAATGTCATTAATATAATTCAATTTTGTTTCTATTTTTCTTTCTCACTTTTTCTTCTATTTTTGTATTTTTTTTTAGGCCGTCATCTTTCCAATACAATGATCATAAATCTACCAGCTTGGGGATCCAGGTTTGAGTCACTGGGGTTTAATATGTATATCCTGGGCTACCTCGCATGGTTGGAACCACTACTATTTAATATGTCCTTCCTAAGCAGCCACAGTTTCACAACAACATACCTTTTTTGCTTGCAAACTTTATCATCCTCATATGCAATAATAAAAAGGCAGAACCTACCAAATGACTCCTAGAGGATTTGCACCTCAGAGCATGATACCTCTTGTGATAGTAGACTTCATGCTCTCAAATTTCGTTGTTGGCAAGCCATCCACCATTAACATGTCTGCCCCACTTGTATGGCATGAAATTATAAACTTAATGGAATGTTCACAAGTGCAATCCCAATGAATTTTTGGTTGAATAGAACTCCTCACTCTTAGGCACAAAAAACGTTTTCCTTGCTACATCACTTTCTTCAGCCCTGTCGTTAGGACGGAAAAAAATAGAAGGAATAGAAAGCATAGAAACAATTGTCAAGACTTCATTGACACAGCCAAGTTGTTCCCCAATTAATAGAATTTTTGCAAGGGGAGTATCAAGAGGAAACTCAACCATCTTCCTTCCAAGAGTAGTCAATCTGCCCACATTATCAAGTGCACCAAGTACCCAAAGCTGATACATTGAATTGAGAATATTGTCTTGTGGAAGAGGATCCATAAAATCAAAATCCAAAAGGTTTTAAATGTTCAACGACTTGAGTAGTAAAAACATTTCCAAGGTTGGTAGGTTGGATTTCAGACACCATATTTGGTAGGACTACATTCTGATATGTTGTCTCAGTGTACAAATGGTAGCATGTCCCAAGACTTGTCCTACCTGCTCTACCAGCATGTTGATCTGCTGCAGATCTGCTTGTAGGAAAAACCTGAAGAGCATCCATACCCATTCTTGGATTTTAAACTTCCAAATTTCCATATCCAGTATGAGTGACATATAAGATTCCATCGATAATAAGCAATGTATCAACAATATTGGTGGCTACAATACACTTGCCATCACCATTTTCTGCTTTCTGAAATTTTTTGGCTTGAAGATCTAGAGGCAGTTGAGAATAAATAGGGAGTATTGATAGTTCAGTTACTCTGTTTTCTATAGTTCCCAATAGCTTATCCATACGTTCTACCAATGGAGTCTTGGATGTGTACAGAATTCTTGTCAGAATCCCAAGCATGAACTTCTCAGAACTGTCCAATAGGCTCATCATGAGAAGTTCAGGCTCACAAAGAGTCATTTCAAATGGGCACTGTAAAACCTGATAACCAAATGTTCTTAATTCTTAGACTCTGCTGCACTTGGTCAATATAACTTCAAACAAAATTTGATTACTATTTTAGCCAGCAATACATTTGTCCTCTACAACCCTTGCTTGTTTGGCAACTGAATCTCAATGGAGAAAATGTGACACTGATAAAATCTCAAGGATTGACGTGGATGTAGTAACTACTAGAGTATCAGTTCAAGAATTTTGTCCTTAAGATGACACTTCATAGAAAAAGGAGTATCCAATGTCTATTGCTTCAATTTAGGATAGATTATCAATATTCAACCTTCATCAATTCTGCTACAATATTTAAAGTGTTATTGAGTATAGTGAAAAATCATTGTTTGAATACCACAGATTTGCCCATGGAATGGTCTTCAAATTGTTGATTTGAGTACTGCTATATATGTTTGTTTAGGCCTCAACACTAGTCACCGATGCTTCAGGTCTACATTAAAACATGCCTCAAATGCTACAAAAGTTTTGTCCTAATACAGGACTGAACTGCCTCCACAAAATGTCTTAGGTTTGTAATAAAGTTTAGTGTCCAGAATTTTTTAAGTCATATTTCTTTGCAAGGAGATACATTTTGTGAGAATTACACAGTGAAGTTATTAAAGTTGGGGTTGAATCATGCTGGAACAATATCCTTTCACACAAATTCAAATGTTCAAGAATTTTAATACTCTTTGGAAGGAGTTAAACAACTTCAATCATCAAAATACTTAAGACTTGTAACTTGAAAGTTTTTGAACTGTCCATTAGAGTCTTGGATGTGTATGGAAATGCTTGTAAGAATCTCAAGCTGCAGGTATTGAAGAAATCATAAGTAAAAGGTAGTTCGATCCAAAAATGGAGTCATGTTGCCCGCAACTTAAAACATGCCTTAGATAAGGTCGAACTTGCTCAATTTATGTGTGCCCTAACAAAAGGGCTGAGCCATAGCACAGAAAACAATAACTCTAGACATGTGTGAGTACCCAATAGTGATAATCGTAGCTCAGAAATACTCCTTCCTGCTCAGAATTTTAGCTTTTGATAAAAAATTGTTAAAGATCATGACCAACCAAATATAACTTTGAGTATTCACAAAAAAAATATTTCCATCACTTGTGAAGGACAATAAATAGCCAACGTGAACCCACAAGGAAATAAATTAAAAAAAAATTGATCCAAAATCTTCAACTTCAATGTCCTTGCCCAGAAACATGAAACTTAAGAAATTTCCCATATGCCATTGCAAAAATCATGAGAACTTGTCAATGAACTTCCCTTGGTGATTGCTTTCTCTTTTACTCTAGCTTGGGCTTGTCCTCACCTGAGCTCTGATTCCATGTTAATTTTTAGTTAACATGTTCTTTGCTTAGGTTAGTTACTTCATTAGCCAATAATTAACTCTATTAATCCATTAGCAATCACATCAATTATTAACCTATGATGGTAACTGATGAAAGAACATTCAACATAAATACAGAAGACAAGACAAGCCAAGACAGGAGAAATAAACTTTGGCTTTTCCAAATGGTAAAGGTTAGAAATTAGATAATCATTTAATACTTTTTCAAAATAATCTACATTGAGGATATTGTAAAATCTGTAAATAGGGGGAGGAAATGACTGCATGAGACAAATCTTAAGGTGCAAGAATGATCACATCTTGATGACACTTAGATTCTTGATAAAACTATATATGAATGTATGATATAGCATTTATGAATGCCTCTATGAGTGTTGTTGTGTTGATGTGTATGTTGCTGACAATATATCTTTGAGTTGTGCTTTGCTCTGTCTTGCTTACATGGATTCCTTGAAAGGTAAATAGATTGGTGAACATAAGTAAATAATCTGAACTGTAACGAAAAATATGATATGTATCTTCTATTAATTGGGGTTCTAATACCAATGATTTGAGCTAACCCAAAATTATGTTATTATAAATGAAATTTGAAATCCAAAAATTCCAGAACTAGATCTGAAATTTGAAAAATAAAGTAGACCAAAAATCAAAGATTAATAAGACCCTAACTGTAGCAAAAACTTGAATAATTACAAAATAATAGCAAAGATATGAAGACAAGCAACAACAAAAATACTAATGATTTCAACCAAAACTGGATACTGACTTTGAAGAACAAATGTAAATGCTAGCAAGAAGTAGTTTGTAGTTGAGTAACCCATAAAAAAAATATGATACAAAGAAATTCTTCTGAGAAGGTATGGCTGCCAACTCAGCTCAAATCAACAGCAGTATGGATGTTGCCTGCGCCAAATAGTCTCTTCCAAAATCCATGCAATAGCACACTTCACAAACATCTTCGTCAAGATATGGATGCCAACTGAGGACCAAGGTAGTATGGATATTGCGCTTGCCCCAAATGGTCTCTTTCAGACTACCTTCATAAAAAGCCTCTACTCCAATGTCTAATGGTAATTTTATAGTTAGATTTCCCACTTTTTTGTAGAAAAGAAGAGTTGCAAATTTTGATTAGCGACACTTATGAGTGAAATTTGTAATCGAATATGCATGGAATTACAAATGACTTTATGATGAGAGGGATATAATTTTTAGCTTTTCGGGGTACTTTGAAAATGTTTACACCATGTTTGGGCCTTGGGGGTGCTTTGTGAGATTTGGGGTGCATGGTTGGACCATGCTCTTCCATGATGGACTTGGACATTGGAGGTGGTTTACTATTTATTGCTAGACCTTAATTGGATGTTTGAAAGACATTCTTCCTCGAAGTGTTGGATAAGTATGGAGCTTGGTGACTTCATGTTGTTGATGCATGAAGGCAGTTTATGTGCTTGGAGTAGAGTTGGGTATTTCAGAGGATGTTATTGAGCCCTAGATAGAACGGGGTTGCTTGGTTGCTTGCATGGAGGTTTACACTTGACATGTGGATTCTTGGGTTGAGGGAGTGGATATCTAGGTATGGGAGTCCTTAAGGTGACACGTGACCTTGGATATGCATTGTCCTTAAGGAGACACATGACCATGGAGATGCATTAGAGCTTTGAACCTTTGGAGGATTGTTGGACCTTGGGGAGTAGTTCTCATGCCATGGAGGCCTTTCTTGTTAATCATTTTCACCTTTGAGCCTCCAACATGTCACTTAGAGTAGAGTGCTTCACATTGGTGGACCTACTTGTGTCATGCAAGTTTGCTTGTATTGGACTAGGTCCACTTGTTATTGTAAAGCCCCTTTACCTCTCATATAAATAGAGGAAGGAGTGAGTTGTTATTATAGACAATCATGCACTTGTACATATTCCTTTTCATACTTGGGTTAGAGATGTAAGAGCAGTGCTACATTATCTCGCTCTCTTTTGTTCAATCTTCTTTGTTCTTTAAGTGTTTTTGTCTTAAGGTGCTAGTGTTTTTTGGATCATTCACCCGAAAACTATAAAGAAGAAATGAAAGATGTGGGGTGCATGGTGTATAATTGGACCATGCTCTTCCATGATGGACTTGGACATTGGAGGTGGTTTACTATTTGCTGCTAGACCTTGTTTGGATGTTTGAAAGACATTCTTCCTCGAAGTGTTGGATAAATATGGAGCTTGGTGACTTTATGTTGTTGATGCATGAAGGGATTTTATGTTCTTGGAGTAGAGTTGGATATTTTAGAGGAGGTTATTGAGCCCTAGATAGCACGGGGTTGCTTGGTTGCTGCATCGAGGTTTACACTTGACACGTTGACTCTTGGGTTGAGGGAGTGGATATATAGGTGTGGGAGTTCTTAAGGAAACACATGACCCTGGATATGCATTGTCCTTAAGGAGACACATGACCACGGAGATTCCTTGGAGCTTTGGACCTTTGGAGGATTGTTGGACCTTGGGGAGTAGTGCTCATGCCATGGAGGCCTTTCTTGTTAACCATTTTCACCTTTGAGCCTCACACATGTCACTTAGAGTAGATTGATTCACATGGGTGGACCTACTTGTGTCTTGCAAGTTTTCTTGTAGTGGACTAAGTCCACTTGTTATTGTAAAGCCCCTTTACCTCTCATATAAATAGAGGAAGGAGTCAGTTGTTATTATAGTCGATCATGCACTTGTGCATATTCCTTTTCATACTTGGGTTAGAGATGTAAGAGGAATGCTACTTTATCTCTCTCTCTTGTTCAATCATATTTGTTCTTTATGTGTTTTTGTCTTAAGTTGCTAGTGTGTCTTGGAGCATTCATCCAAAAAATTCATATATATAAAGAAGAAATGAAAGATGTGGGGTGCATGGTGTATGGTTGAACCATGCTCTTCCATGATTTTCTTGGACATTGGAGGTGGTTTACTATTTTCTTCTAGACCTTTGTTTAGATGTTTGAAAGACATTCTAACATTTTGGGCTGAATTCACAATATTACGCTAAAAAGTGTCATTTTAATGTCTGGAAATTAGGATATATAAATGTGAGATATATACTCTAAATCTTTGGGTTATCTCCTTTTCAAATTTGAGCTATTTAGGCTACATGTTAATTGTTTGAACTTTAAACTTTGAACTTTGAAGAAATTCCTGAATGAACTTCATAAATACTCGAATGAATGGACTTCAGAAGGCAATGGTACCATAAATTGTGTTATTTCAAAGATTTGACTTCCATATTTTCACAAAATACAATGTCCTCAATAAATAATTATATGTATAGATACTTATGTTTAGGATTATATATGTGTTGGAGCAATTCCTTTATGTTTTACTATAATCCTAATGTTGACAAGATTTAGCTGAATTTTTTCATCAATTGTTCATAAAATATGCAAAAGATTTCATTGTCAAAGTGAGGCAAAAATTACATTTCTCTTGAATTATCTTTTTATTGTTAATGACAAGATGATGTTGCAGGAATGAGTTATCCTACAGTCTGTTTCTATTTGTGGATATTTTTTTCCTCCCATTTTTTTACAAGTATGTAGATTTCATTTTCATGTTGATGGTTTTTGCATGTATCTTATCTAGCCCCAAATGCTGGTAATGGAGTGGATCTTGAGAAGTAGTCGTGGACATAGACTATCAGAGGTTAATGTTACAATAACACTTCCACCTAATATCAAAAAAAGATTAATGGTAACTGACATAAAGAAGAGTTATTTAACGACGGGGTTGAAAGGGCAACCTCATGTCTTAGTTCTAAGTCATTTATTTGCATTTCTTAGTTGTAAGTCATATTTTTTTGAGCTTTATCAAATCAATTAATTCGCTAGTCCAATATGCATGGCTTGTATTTCTCACCCAATGTTAGTTACTTGACATGGTTGATATAACATTCAATTCTAGGCCACTTTTATTTTAAGTCAAAGATTTTATTGATTAAAAGGATGTTCATATTTTGATTGGTTTAATTGGAGCTTGATTTAAAAAAGTTTTGTAAATTCCACGTGGATGTTATTTTTTTAGGGTGAGCTCTTTGCACTAGTAAGGTTAGATGAGTCCTAGAACATAGGTATACAACAAACACATCTTTGGCCTTTGTTGTGTATCTATTATTCTTTATACTTAGGATGGGAAGGTCCTGCCAATTCTGTTGACAAAACAAAATAAAATGGAGTGGTAGAATTGTGTTTTTAAAGGGTGAGCCAAAAATAAATACTTGAAAGGTAGAACTTGAGAATGGCAAGCTATCTGATCTGGATCTAGAGACACAACAGACCGTGGAAAAAAAATGATGCTATTGATGAGTTTCCCTAGCAAATAAGCTCTAACTGTTAGACCACTACCCAAATTTCAATTATCTGCAATGGCAATAGTGACTCTAGCTTTATTTATATGAATAGCAACTTTGGACATTGTCCTATTCGTTTCTTATGAATGATTTTGATTTTCAAACTCCAACTAGTTTGTTGTTAAATTAATTAAAGCTTTGATGACAAACTTATAGTTTTCAAATCTCTTTTCTAAATATATTTTCTTGAGAAAATTTGTATTTTTACTTTAGGTACTATAGATTGCTACCGTGTGACATATGCTATGATATAATTGCCTAGATAAATAGACAAAAGTGTTGTACAACATAGTTTTTTTTTTAAATCTAAAGAAATAATATTTCCAAATACAAAGTTTATTAATTAAGAACATCTTTTAGACTTCTTTGCTAAGTTATGATTATATTTCAGTAGGTGATTTTGTGTACGTTGATATTGTATTGTCTCTTTGGATTCTGTCAGGTAACAATGGTTAATAAGGAATGTGTTCTTGAACAGCAGACACACATCTTATTATACTAATGACATGAAACTCCATAGTTTTCAGGCATGGCAACAAAAACACAAATTTTAGTGGGATATCCAAAATTCGTGTTGGATGAATTTAATACTAGTGATGATTTTGATTCCTTGTCAGATAAAGAATGTAACAAGTCAAATTCAAATAAACAGAAGCAGCTCAATATTTGGTGCATTTTCATTGCAATATTTGGCGCATTTTCTAGTTATAAGTCATTTATAAATTATAAATGTCTTAAGAGTTTCACTTTTAATTGAGTATTCAACTGATATTGATTATCTTATACATAACTATTTTTTCCTCCACCTACTTTTCATAACTTCCATAACCATTAGGTAGGGACCTGTAGCTTCGATGTTGCTTTTCTTGTTTAGTAAAATATCGCAGAGACTTTAATTTATTGAAAGTTGTAGAATTTACAATTTATGTAGTTTCAACGTTTAATTTTTAAAAGTCTAATTCTTTAAAGGGTGCTAGCTGAATGGAAGAGCACCTGATTTACAAGCAGGAAGTTGGTGGTTCGATTCCATCATGCCCTGACATCCATATGGGTTGGTGACAATAAAGTTTTGGTGACAGAGGTTCTTTTGACCATCACCAATGAGCTTTGGTGACATTTTTTGACCCTCACCAAAATATGAAATGGTGACGGTCAACGAATGCCACCATATATACGCATCAATAGTGACGACCCTTAAAGGTTCGTAACCATAAATCGTTGTTGTTGATATGAAATGGTGACGTTCGTTGTCTATCATTATAGTCATTATTTGTAATAGACCTTGAATGTCACCATAACACCTATACTTCTGGAAATGCAGGTTTTGGTGATAGTCAACAAACGTCACCATATATATGCACCAATAGTGACGGCCATGAAAGATCCATCACAATAAATCGTTGTTGTCCATATGAAATGGTGATGGTCACTATCCATCATTACAATCAATATTCGTGACGGATCTTGAATGTCACCATAACACCTATACTTTTGGTGACACTACCTTTGGTGACGTTCAATTTTTGGTGACAGAGGCTATGGTCCATCACCATTGCTCATATGAAATGGTGACAATTGCTATTTGTAATTATAAATCATTATTGGTGACAAAATTTGAATGTCACTACAACATCTATACTTTTGGTGACGTTTAGTTTTTGGTGACGGAGACTATGGTCTATCACCATTGCTCATACCAAATGGTGACGGTCACTATCCATCATTATAAATTATTATTGGTGACGGACTTTGAATGTCACTATAACACCTATACTTTTTGCAATGCCACCTTTGGTGATGAAGGCTCTTTTGACCATCACCAATGAGCTTATGGTGACATTTTTCACCCCTCACCAATGTCCTTTTTTCTTGTAGTGGAGATAGTAAAAATGGAAGGAAAAAGTATGCAGATTTGGCACCCAACATCTCCCCCAACTAGTCTTTCTGCATGCTCTCATGTAGCTCGCCGTCTCTTCAGATATGGGTTGGACCAACTGTGGTCAGCATGAAGTTAAGCAAGGTCATATTCCTCGGCCATCTCTGTCCCTGAAGGTTTATATCCTTCTATCATAAGGACATCCTTACACTAATCATTACTCACATTGCATGCTTGAGTGTAATGCTCTGCTAGCAACCAAATGAGGGGAATCTAAAACCTCAACCCCATCCATCGGACCCCATAGTTCTAAATGCATGCAACAAAATGTGGCACTCTTTCTAATACTCATGCAAAATTGGGTGCTCCAAAAGGTTCTCGATTTCTGACAACTAATGACAACATCCTCCATCTTCTTTGGCAACTGTCAAGGGCTTCGTCCTTAAAAGTGACTATCTTTCTAACATAGAGTTCAATGCACCATCTCTATGTTGCCAAAATTCATTCCTTAGATCCCTCAATCTATAGAAACATGGAGTTCTTGTTATAAGTAGTCATTGGCTAACCATTCTCCCTCCTTATCATCAGTGGCTTTGTAGCTTGATTCTCTTCAAAAGTATCACAAGCCTTCCTCCATTTAACTTGGTTAATGGTATAGGAGGTGAAGGCTCTCAGGTGAACATCTCCCATGAATGGAATCAAGTTGAATCTCTCATCATCCTTCAAGAAATAACTATGCATATAGATCTCACACATCAAGTGTTGATTCACGATATCATAGATTCATATAATACGAAGGAATTGTATCAAGTCCTCGATCTCATGGTTGATCTCCTTGTAGATGCTTTCCAGGTAGAAGAAAAAGAACTTCTCATGAAGAAATAAAGCATAACTATGGGCAAGAGGTTGATAGGGCATTACCTACTATGCCAGGGTAAACATCTGTTCCTTATCTGCCTTCAACACTTGTACTTGCTCTTCTAAATACTTTATCTTTTTCTATTGTTTCTTTTGCCTCTGCCTTGCTCTGTCTAACTGATCTACATACTCAATGATAATCTCAATGTCCTGATCTTGAACCCTCTTTGTCTCCTTCTTTTTTTCATTCACATAAGATTGCCACTTTTAAATTTCCGCCTCTAGGAAGAATTCTCAGGCCTCAAACAACTATTTTATAGGACTAGTCTGTGTAGCAGAAAAAGTTGTGGGAACATCTTTTGTCTCTATAGATGCTGAGCAGACCTCAACCTTGGGCTTTACAACCTTCCATTTATATTTCCTTGCCTTCTTCTTCAGTCGAGGTACCTGCTTTCTTAGCTTCCAAGCATCCATCTTTAGCCACATGGTTTCTCTGAATTGAAGTTGATACCTTTCCTTAAGAGGTGGTCTCCTTCTCTCACATTGTTCTATCCACTCTTGTTTAACAGTAAATTCATTTCCCAACCCTGTAGTTGGTTCAAAAATCAATGGATTTCCATTAAAGGCATCGACTAGCTCCTTCAACAGGTCTTCCTTACTTGGTCTTCTGTCCTCCGGAGCACTTTCTTCCTCAACTCTTCTCAATTCGGGAACATCTGTTGCCTAGATAGTGCCTTTGTCAAGCACTCTCTGCTCCAATCCTTCTGAAAAATTTCCTTTTTCAGACTGTCCTTTAGGAAGCCCTTGCTGGAAATATGTAAGTAATGATCCAACAGTGGTTGCGCCCTCCTTTGAGCCGATGAACCTCAATATGGGAGGAAGAAGAATTTCTTCTGTTAAACCATGGGGGGAATGGACCTTCCTCACCCCTCTTGGCATTGTGGCCTGAAAAGGAAAGTGGGGAATGTTCTCCACCTGGTCTATACTGATCCCATCTGCTACCTCTAATTATTTTTCTTCTTCACCTTCATTCCTCAATTGGGTCGATCCTTTTTCATGTGGTGCCTCTTGTCCTGTAGTCAACACTGGTTCTTGTGGAATAATGTCAACCTCAGGGTTTGTCTCTTCCACATTTTCCTACCCTAACTAAGTTGGTGGTGGTTCTTGTGTGGCATCCTGTTGGGCACGGGATCCACCAAGGGAAGTTTTGGGGCTTAAAGCCTAGATTTTAACTAAATTCGATGTAAAGACTCCACATTTTGTGGGCGTGGAGCGTGAGCTTGTAAATTAGTTATAGGGTTGTCCGCCCTCATTTTTGTAATGTAATGTCAACTTTAGAGATCTACCCATAGTCTATGGACCATGGGATTATCTAAATAGAGAGAAGCTCTAAGTTGTAAATAACTGAATCTAAGGATGGAATATAAGAAGAATAATTGAGTATTATCTAAGTGTAGAGTCAAATCGTTGGGTCGTAGGTTAGGAGAAGGCTCTGCAGCTAAGTGCGCAGAGGCCTAGAAGTCTGAAACTAAGTGTATGGACCCTTGCAACTGAGTGTGCAGGATGAGTCAATTCTGTAACCTTTGAAGAAGTAATAAAGAGAAGTTTCATATCATTTCTGTGTATCTTTTTCTTGTTTTATGCATTGAATGTATTGGGTATAAATTACATTTCTGATGTTTATATGATGTGCGAACATATATGATTGTGTTGATTAAGTGAATATAAGATAAAGTATCTGTTTATGCAAAGTTAACTAACACTTAGAAGGAGAGAAGAAAGACCTATGGTGCAATTTGGGGAAATAGTGCAGATTGCTGCCTTAGCAGCGCAAAAGCACCTCAGCCCTTACTTAGCATTACGTAAAGGTGATTATAATAGATCGTGAAGGCCTCGCAGGTCAAGGCAGTGCTCAAAGTAACCTACACAAAGGTATTCATAGTTGGACTAAATCGACCCCTCAGACATCTCAAGGGTGTGGAAACTTGGTTCCAGCATCCCCCCATATTGCTTTGGGTGAGACCTCAGTCTGCGCTTTGTGGGTTGTTGCTGAAAGGGCCAGTAGTGTAGGGATTTGTTTGGCTAATTAACTCCGAACCTGGGTCATGCCCCCTCAAGCCAACAAATGGTTCCATTATCAGGACCGAAATCTGTATAGATATGTCTGATGTCATATCATTGGAATCCAACTAAGAAGGAAATTGAAGGCTGTTTGGATAGGAGGATTCATGAGTTCATGACACAGGAGAACAGGAATCCGTGACTGATAAAAGGAGAGTGGTTAGATTGCTACTTGTACATAGAAATCCACGAGATCTTTTCGCATCTTTCCCTACTGAGTTGTACGAGTGGATTGCAAAGTTAGTAGATATCCAAGGAAGGTGGAAGCTTGATGGTCCTATTGTGTGGACCCCGGAGTTCGTGCACAGATTAGAAGAATCACAGGATAAGATCGCGCGCTGTTGATCACTGGCTTGATCAAATTATAGGAGGGTTCATTACTGAGTTGACGGTAGATACTTTAGTTAGCTATAGCTAGGGAGAGCGACACTTTCTCAAAGGACCGCGAGGTAAGTACGTAAAGTCTGTGAATACTTGGATTAAAATGCTATTGTCTAAAAAGAGGGTTACGCAATTACCTAGATGTTCAGAGCTACACGAAGTAGAAAAACCTAAAGAAACGAAGGAAGTAAGGGACCAGAGAATAGCTCTTTTATTTCACCTTGGTGAGGGGATGAGGAAGCGCTCACGAAGGTCTCTCCACAAAGTGTGATCCATTTGATAAGGTAGAGGATTCCACACATACCACCCCCACCCACACCTCCACCAGCTTCACCACCATCACCTCCATATTCACCCGTACCACCTCCGCCACCACCGTGAGTCAATATGGAAAGCACGATAAAGTTGCCTGTGTTCAAGGGAGTAAGCAATAAGGATCCATACTAGTTTTGGTTCGTGATAAGAGTCGTATGGGAAGCACAGGGAGTTACAGATGAAAATATAAAGAAAGTGACATTGGTTAGCACCTTGCAAGACCACACATTGACCTAGTATATTAAGCATTCTAATGACAATCAGAATGCAGGAAATTGCGGATATCCAAGTAGCGCTAAATAGAGAACTTAGTAGGCCAACGTTAGAGGCACAAAATCGATCATTGGATTCAAAGAGATCACAATTCTACCAAGCGATACTCCTTTGGAGTTGGATCAGAGGTTGAAGTGTACGTTTTGTGAGGCTAATATGAATATGATGGATGGACAACACTATGAATGGTTTGTAGCATCACTAATGCCACAACTGAGGAATGCGGTGTCGCAGCAGAAGTTAATGACTCAGTTAGAGACCTTAGAAATCACGATGAGGCTACATGAGACCTTGATGCAGGATCCTAACTTGGGAGTTCAATAGATCCACATGTAGTTGAAAAGCGTATGCCTTGAGATGGAGAGTCTGAAACAGGACAGGACAGCTTGCCTAGAAGTGCACAAAGAGGTATGGTGCATAAAATGCAAGGGTCAGGGTCATGATAAGGACCACAGCTTGGTATTCATGAATTACCTCGTGAGAGGAGGACCAATGTCATTAAGGCCGAAAGCACAAGCAGGACCTAGCGTGGCACCTGCTTTGTGGTGCGTGATTTCTTAAATAGGAGGGAAACACGCTACAGACAACTACCATTTGTTACAGAAGTATACTCAAAATTTGCAGCAATTGTTCTGTAACATTTGTAGGTTAGTAGGACACGATGAGCACACTTGTAGAAGTTGTTGGGTGCAGGAATCGCACTTAAGAAAACTCTTGAACACTTAATTGTTAATTAGGGGATTTGTAAACTTAAAGACAAAGCACAGGAAATGCCAGAGATGGTATGAATATTTCTAATGTCAATCCCTACTTTCTTTAAAGGAAAGATTGCAGAATCAAAATAAAAAAAGAAAAAGGAAACTTGAACCATCAAAATAATCTAGACTAGAACAAGGAAGAATGTATTTTCAAAAGAGATTTAAAAATAAAGGAGCAATCACTCTAGCTAACTATTGATTAACTACTGAGTGTGTGTTTTTATTTAGCAGTCTCAATAGATGGGCCCTTCAAACCTGCTTATATAGAGATTTCCTTCTTGCACTGATCTATCTTGCATAGTGCAGTCTACTTGCACTATTGAAAGAACATAAATTTATATAGAAGGTATGAATAGTGTCTGTACTAAAAGTGTTTTCCTTCATGCAAGGGCTTGAACTTTCTCAAGTTAAGAGCAATCAGATGCCGTGACAAGAAACTAGTTCTTACACCAGATTAGAGCTTCTTACACTTATTATTTAATTCTTGAAATAAGAGCTTAAATATTACAAGTGCTGTGAAATCAAATTGCACACATAAAAATGAATGTTTTTTATTTTAACAAAGTGCAAAAATAAAGAAACAATCCGTATAATTTATCCTGTCATGAAACATTAATGAAAGCAAGAAAACTGTTGGAAAAAAACTTAAAAGGCTTGCTGCATCACAACAATGTGCACTAGTGCAGGTTCATTTCTCCTGCTTGGACTAGGTGGGAAAACCAAATCAAACAGAACTACAGAAAGTGAATAGCACACCAATATGCACTGGTGCAGGGTTATTGCTCCTACTTGGACCAGGCAGGGAAAACCAAATCAAACAAACAACAGGAAATGAAGAGCACACCAACGTGCACTGGTGCAGGGTTATTTCTCCTGCTTGGACCAGGAGGGAAAAGCCAAATCAATCAAAACTGCAGGAAATGAATATCACACCAACATGCATTGATGCAGGGTTATTTCTCCTACTTGGACCACGCAGGGAAACCAATCCAAAATTAGATGCAGGAAAATAAATTCTAACTACATCATGCTGCAGATCCCCTTTCACTCAAACAGGAATTCAAGTGCTATACATTAAATCACACTTGGCAGTAGAAGCATAAATTACAAGAACAGAAAATAGGGTAAACATGCTGGGTTGGCTATGCCCTAGCCAACCAGTGTGTTTCCCTTTTAAATAGAAATTCTACTCAACACGTTATCAGTTCATCAACTTTCAAACAAAAATATGATTCATGAGAATAGAAGGCGAAGCTCCCTTCTTATTAATTCATAGAGGCAAATACATGCGTGATTACACAGTCCAGCCTAGATTTGGGCAATAACAAAAATACAAGCGTGTTACCGCCTTCCTATTTATATCTCTGTTCTATACAAACTTATCAGGAACTATCTCATCCTATTTACACTCCTTGTTATATAGATCCTTGGCTGAAGGCCAAAAGGATTGTTTAACCAATTACATAATTGATATGCAGAATTTAGCTTTCGGCCTTCAAAATTAGGAAGTTTAACAAAACTAGTCGTAGCCAATGTCTAGCTATTCATTCTTCATAAATCTGATCTCAGCTACCTTTGGATTGCCTTGCTGTCATAGCTGGAGCTCAGATGCCTTCATATCTAACCTATTGTCGTGGCTGAAGTGGCACAAAACAAGGCAGTGGTCATGGAGGTCTAGATCTGCTACAAAGATTCGTTGTGTTGGCACTAGTGCGAGATCCGATCCTACACTGGGATCAGCGGTCATGGTGAGCACTTGACTATCAAAAAACATTGGAGATATCGATAAGTTACAAGAGTGATTATAAGCAAGAAATCACATAATAAATAATTAATTAATGCTAAGTTAAGTTAAAAATATGAAATATAAAGTTCATGCGAAAAATTTCATCGTTCTTGGACTAGTGCAAGATGAGGGTGTATAAGTGAGGTAAAACAACGGTAAATGGTCGTGATTTAGGAAGGGAAAAATGGTCAAAAGGAAGCAAATTAGGGGGCTAACATCCTCCCATCCCTAAACTGTTGTGTGTCCTCACACAACTCTTTACCTCTACAAAAAACTTCAAAACTTTAAGTACTCTAGTTCAATCATGTTCTGGCATACTGTCATCACCCTACAATGTTCCAGACTTCTTCTTTTTGGTACTCTTTAACTTCTTGGTCACCCTTTTAAGCCGCCTAAAGCATTGCGCAGCTCGGTACTTCGAGACATTAACTTCCCTCTTCTTCTTCTGGATTTCTGCCATCAATTCTCCTCTGGTATGTTCTTTGTCCTCTTGTGCTTTGACTACAAGTTGTTCTAAATTTTGTACTTGAAGCTCTAACTCAACTACCTGAGCAATAGGAGTTGCCAATTCCTTCTCTTTTTCTATTTTGGCAGGTGCTATGTCTTTCTCGGGGACCTCCATATCCATCATGGTTACATCAGGAAACGCTTCTCCCTCTGGTCCCTTTTCTTCCGATTCTTCCTCCTCTGGTTCTTCTTCTTTTAGTTCTTCCTCCTCTGGTTCTTCTTCTCCTGCCTCTCCTTCTCCTGCTCCTTCTTTAGATTCTGCCTCTTCTTCTTCTTCTTCTGCTTCATATTCTGTAGGGTCTTCCTCTTCTTTTTTGGGTTCTGCCTTTTCTTCCTCAGATTCCGCTTCTTCTTCTTCTGTGGGTTCTTCGTCATCTGGCTCTTATTCCTCTATCTCTTCTTCTTCTGCTTCTTTGTTTTCTGTTTCTTTATCCAGTTCTTCTTCTCACACTGGTGCTTCTTCCTGTACTGGTGCAAGAGGGGATTCCATGCCCTGTGGGGACTGTGGTTCTTTGCCTTCATCAGAGACTTTATTCTTTTTCTGGGGCTTATTGATAAAATCAGCCAATAGAGCATCGTCCTCGACCTCTGCAAGCTTTTTTGTGTCTACAAGGACTGATAGGTTGTCATTTTTAGGGGTTGAAATGGTCTTTTCAGCTGGTGTGCTAATCGTCCTCTCATTTCAAGGTGAGGCCTTCTTGCTTGTTCAGATTGCTTCCTTTTTGCACTGGTGTAAGAAGGACTTCCCTTTTCATTTTTTCTTAGGCTCTTGCTTGTGTTGGTGGGGTCCTCTATCCCCTTTCCAATGGCTATCCCTTTGTGCAGTTGTTTTAACAATGCTTCCCATGTCATACCTTTTACTTCTAACTATTTCAGGACCAAGGATTTTATCAGGCGGTGATGATATAACCTTGTGTCAGCCTGGTTTGCCCTACCATCCTGTACTCTTTTAGCCATTTTCTCCAAGATTTTGATCAGAAAATAAGGGAAATTCATCCTCCACTGGACATGCTAACCGGCTTCAAAATATTTCAACATTCTAAAGTGATATACCAAGGTACGGGTGTATCTTCCTTCGCAGGTCACAAACTTTTGTAAAATGAAAAGGTCTTTCCACTGACCTAGCAAGGCACTGCACACAACTCCTAATTTCCAGTCTACCTCTATCTTTTGTCAACGACCAAATGCTTCCATCGTTTCCTTTCTAGCTTATGATTCTCAAACTCTTGTTCTCCAATGTTCTCTAAGCTCGTCGTTGCCGTTATGAATTCCTCTGTGACTGTGAATTTGAGAGGCCCAATTCTCACTCGGCTGTCTCTAAAAATCCTTGTGAACTGTAAGGCCACTTCCCTATCATACCCATCAAACTTCTACAAAAACGGAAGAAAACCTGAGTCTCGCAATAGTGCAAGAATATCGCAATACTCAGCGTTCTGCTCTATTTTGCTGAGAGACAGGGGTTCATTCCAAATAGGCGGCATTGTTGCTTAACGGCTATGAACAATCGGGTTCTGAAATTTTTGCATGCAATACCGAGGAAATCGGTCCTTATAAACAGAAATCTAACTGTCCACCATCCTTTCCATCATATCACCGGTTCATTCGTCGTATCTGCACATCATCTTTGAGGTCAGGTCGGATTGGTACTTGCGGCGACAATTTAACAACTAGGTGAGGTAATAATTACGAGTGAAGGACATTTAGGATTATGGCGGAGAGGGGTAATCATGTTCAAGCAATGGTTAAAATGTCTCCGCATTCCTTCATAATTCAAGAAAAGAACTTAGCATTTATTAAAAAAGATCATGATTTCTAACTTAAAAAACACCTTGTACTTTAAATAAATTCTCCTAGTTAGTATGATAGCATAAGTACTTCGTCGGTTAAGTGAAAGGTCTTCACATAAATTTCATGATGACCACTTTTCTTATGCCATATACTATAAAAATAACTTGTACTATGTTGCTGACGAGGTGCATGCTTGCATTGATCTTCTTGCATCGCTTAAATCATACTATTCTGCTGGTACCCTTATGCTTATTTTATCATATAGGAAAACATGATTGCTCTAGTGCAAGCATAATATCTAAAATAGGGAATTTAAAAAAAATATAGCCCTTTCTTGATGCTTCAGAGCATATCCTTTTTCTCTTTGTTGGATCCCTATAATACTAGTGATTACCCCATTACTATTATAGTTGTACCCCTTATTAATATTTATGTGCCCCTATTGTCCCCATATTGTTATTAGTGTGCCCCATATAATCCCTCAATTGTTATTTTTGTGGCTTTATATTATTATTGTTAGGTCGGTTGGGTTATATTGTGACTCTTTAGACTCCTATATATAGAGAGGAGGTTTTGTCATTTGATTCATCCAAGAATTGTTTATTTATGTAATGTAAAGGAGGTTGCCCCCTCAAAAAGGCTGAATTCTAAGGCGTTGATCTATCTTTTCTATCTTTTCTTGAGCTGGTTTCATAACATTTGGTATCAGAGCTTTGGATTCTAGGGTTTCGCTGCTCGAAACAGGTCATCATGGAATTTTCGCTATAAATTGTGTTTGCGATGTTTCATAAGCTAAAAAAAAACCCATTTGAGAAGACATCGTGTTGAATCTCAGGTCCGAATTTCAGAGCATTTCGCACTATATTTTCGGAGATATGATCTGAGGACGTTGATCCTTTTGCAGAATCCTGAATTACGTTCAAAATAGGTGACCTGGGAAAAATCGTCATAAATTTCTCTCTGAGCATCAGATTGAAATTTCGTAAGAAGGTACAGAAGGAGGACGGACTTTAGTTTCTTGTATATATTTTTCAAAGCCAAAGGTCAAAACAGGGACACGTGGCATGTCGTACAAGTTCGCTCTACTGAATTAGTCTATAATCAGGTCACTGTGGGAGATTTGGCATAACTCTTCATTGGAGAATCCAATTGGGGTCAGATTGGTGGAATTAGAAAGAGGACATAGAGGGCTACCACAGGTCGCAATTTCACAACTAGATGATCTAAAATTACAGAGATACATCAGAGGCAATATCGAGCTACTATAAAGTGAAAAAATGTGTGTATATTTTTTTAAATGTTTGCTTAAGCTTGGTTTGAAAAATTATTTTGAAGGAATTCAAAGGGCATAGTAAAGCATTATTATCAGTAATTGATGCCCCAAGGAAAGAAAATGGAAACACCTAGTAGCCGACCTGAAAGCTCTAGCATAACTCATGAAGAAGAGGAAGAAATGCAACATGATATATCAAAATTACGAGACCAAGTGCAACAAGTGTCACTTGCACAAAAAGGAACAGAATCTAAGATGGATTGTTTAAAGAAAGCTGTAGAAGCTAAGATGAATGACGTGGAAGCTAAGATGAATGACGTGGAAGCTAAGATGGATGATTTGAAGATAGATTTGAAGACAGACATGGAAGAATTGAAGATAAATATGAATAAGTTGCTACAAGAAAGGGTCACTAAGGGTGAAAGGGTAGTAAAGGAAACTCATGATGAGAACAAAAGAAATGTTAATCATGATTCCATAGACTCTAATGTTGGATCGAAGACCCACCATATTCCAAAAATCGATATGAGGAAGTTTGATTGGCAAGGATCCCACAACATGGATATTACAGATGGAGCAATTTTTCGATCTCAATAATGTGCAAAACACACAAAAGGTACGTATTGCAACTTTATATTTGGAACCAAATCAGTTTGTATGGTATCAATGGCTTTGCTCTCGTAAAAAATTTATCACTTGGCAATTTTTACGGAAGAATTGATAGCACATTATGAGGATACAAAAAGCAACACTTTTTTTAGCCAATTGATAAGTCTCAACCAAAAGGGTTCAATAATGGAGCACATTGAGGAGTTCCAAAAATTGAACATAAGGGTAAAAGATATTCTAGAGGAGCATAGGCTTGATGTGTTCATAGGGTCTTTAAAGGATAATATCCAACATGATGTTCGCCTTTGGAAACTTGATTCATTAGAGAAGGCATTCAGGTTAGCAAGAAAAATGGAAAGCAAAATTATGGCAACCAGGAAGCATACCACTCACAACTATAAAGACAAAAGTGTTGTTGCCGCTAGTCTTCCAACACCTATAAGGTTGACACCACAACAATTGGAAGAAAAAAGAGCAAAAGGGCTTTGTTACAGTTGTGATAGCAAATACACTAAAGGTCATAAGTGTGCCGAGAAGAAATTATTCTACATAGATTGTGAAGAAGAAGAAGAAAAGGAGAAAGTAAGGTCAAAGGAAGAGGATATACTCCAGGAACAAAGCCTAGA